>OX421504.1:34842649-35087649 GCA_949126835.1 Anisus vortex
TGACAAAACAGAGGCAATTATCTGTGGTTCTTAGGAAAAGAGCTATTACTACAATCAAGGTTGAGTCTTCCGAGATAACGTTGTTCAACACGGTTAGAGACCTTGGCCTTTTTATTGATAAGAAAATATTAATGGATGTTGTTGTTCGTCCTTCATTTCCTAGGATGACCACGTCTACCAGTCAATTTGTGGCTTTATTGGTGGCCTATCAGTCCTATGCGGGCCCTGAAGGATCTGTTGCAGGTACTGCAGATAAAAGATGCGGTCGTGGGGTCTGGCAGCACCTTACAGGTCTGCATGGCTTTTCTTTCTGCTCGATTTTGTTCGGCCCTGGAGATTCTGCTATATTCTGCCAACTGTGCCCCGGAGGACACGACATTGCGCCACCTGCTTCTATCGGTCGCCAGTTTTTCCCATCTTTCTGGGTCTACATCAAGTGCTTTCAAGGTTGCTTTCAAACTGTCTTTGAATCTTTTTTTTTTCAGCCGTCGGTTCTTCTTTTCCCGTGTGCTAGCTCGCCAAATAGGAGCTTTTTGGCAGTCTGTGGTCCAGCATTCTAACTAGATGGCCAGCCCATTGCGCTTGGGATTTTATAAGCTGAGTCTGGATGCTGGACGTGCCTGCTCTGCGAAGCACTTCAGTGTCAGGGACTCCATCTTGCCAACGTATTTTTAGTAATTTGCGAAGGCAACCGACATGGAAGTGATTTAGTTGCTTTGCATGCCTACTATATACTGTCCATGTTTCGCTCGCATACAGCAATGTTGGCAGTATTGTGGCGTTGTATACTTTTAACTTAGTGTCTGAACGGAGTCCTTTTCTGTGCCAGGCGTTTTCTCGACGGAGCCCAAAGGTGATGCTTGCTTTTGCTATTCTATTGGTTTGGCTATCAATGGTTACACATAACAGTGCTGTGGTTAAGGCTTGTTCGTCTCATCTACGCACCCTGGGTCAGCTGCGACCTTAACTCAATAGAAGGACGGCCAATACCGTAGCAGTCTCTCTTATCCAGTCAAGTTTGGATTATTGCAATAGTTGCATTTTGGGTTTGCGACAGAACACCGCGGCGCGCATTTTTTCGGGGGTGAGGAGGCAAGATCATATCTCCCCAACACTAAGGGATGTCCACTGGCTCCCGGTGATAAAGCAAATAGAGCACAAAATTATGTCCATTACGTACGGATGCATAAAGGGCATTGCTTCTTCCTATCTTCGAGAGCTTATATCAAGGCATAAGCCATCTAGGGAACTGCGCTCTTCATCTCAGTCACTCATCAAAACTCCTAGTTTGGATGGACACAAAAAGAAGTACCTGGAAGTGCGCTTATTTGTATCAATGTCGCCATCTATATGGAACAGTTTACCTCAGACACTGAGAGAGTCTGGGACAAGCGAATATATTTTAAAAGAACTTAAAGACCTTTCTCTTTGGCTAATACATCTGCCACTGCAAATCAAACCCGCAGAGTGCACTAAGCATGCTAATTTAATAGCATGGATAGAAGCGCTAAAAGAAATGCCCATTCTTATCTTATCTTCTTATCTCTTTTTTATTATTTTTTCTCCACGGACGATTACAGATATAGATCTATGAGCCTTACAGGCTTACAGTTCTCCCGTTAGCTTAGTAGCCTAGGTTTACAAACTCTATATCGCTGCATACTAGTACGGCAGTCAAAGCTAGTTAGTAGATCCGTTTACACTTTAATGATCTCCTGTGCAGTAGCCACCAGGGGAGGTTGAAGTAATCATAATTTTAAACAAAGGTAAATACACATTATTCAGTTGCAGCCCCAAGAGGTGAAAAATACTGTCAATTTAAAGCTTCAAGGCATTTCTAGCACCATATGGTCAGATCGAATTGAAAGTGTAAAACAATTTGTAGCTCAGCAACCAGTGGTTGAGTTGGCTTCGGAAGATTTGTTAAAGCTGCATCTTACTTCGAAAACCAGAAACGAAATCCATGAAATTTAAAATATGCTATTTCAGTTGTTTCACTTGCACCATAATGCCAGTCACTAGTCCCTATCGACTTCTGCAACAAAGTCATTCAAGCTTGTGATGCGAATGCGACTAATATAGATATGGAAGTTGCAAACATAGAAAGCTTATATTATGCACAACTAGGGGCTTTGCGAAACAGTTGGAAAGCAATGTGGAATATATGAAGCTAAGCTTCTTGCAGCCAACCTGCAGATAGAAATACAATTGTACTAAAATAGTAATACAACTGCCAGAAAAAAGAACAAGATACCATGACGAGGATACACCTGATGAAAATGTAAATGGGATGAATGAAACAGAAGAATTCCCAAAAGGATGTCCACTTTCGAAAACACATTTTTTTATGTTGTATTGGATAGTGTCGATAGTGTTATTGGATGGTTATTGGATGCAAGGTCTCATATTGGTAACACTTATGACAGTTTCACAAAATGTTCCACAGACCTTTTAAAAAGATTCCTGATTTTTTAAACGAACGTATGTAATACAAATAAATCATCAAGATATGACTAGTGTAAGAAAAAAAAAAGGTGTTCGGCCGGGGGGGGGGGGGGGAGGGGCCCATAAAGAATCTCGTACCGGCATCTTTTTTTTCTCTCGAGGGCCCTGCATACATATAGTGGTGTACATATACACATACATACAAGTACATATATTATATCTATTCCCCACAATTATCTATCTATCTATATATCTATCTCTCTCTCTCTCTCTCTATATATATATATATATATATATATACATATATATCTACCGATCGATCGATCTGTCTGTCTGTCTATCTGTCTACATATCTATTTTTCTAACTAACTACCAACCTATCTAGATAGACTATGTATCTATCTAGATATTTATTTATCTAACTATCTGTCCATCTATTTAAATATGTGTCTATCTATCGTCCTGCGTTCGTCCATCAGTCGGTATATCTCCCCATCTGTTTATATCCTCATGAAGTCATTGCAAAACATACGGGTAATTATAACTCTTTTTGTACGATCATTATTAGACCAGTAGTCTTCTCCTGGCTTCATGGGGCGCTTGCTTACTTGATGGTGGGGAGCGCCTAGTCTTAATAACACTCGACTTCTTCGTCGTAAGTAAAAAAGTAAATTAGGCCTACGCGTCGGACAAAGCAGCGTTCACCAGTTTCTGTGACCACGCCATACTAGGGGACTCTGTGGCCAGTACAATGCCCAGCTGCGTTAACTTTATCCCAACTATATTGTCAGGTAACCATCGAGCTGAGTATACGCAAGGGCACCCTCCTGTCCCGGGAACTAATCCTAACATTCACCAGGATTCGAACCCAAAACCTTCCATTTATTTATAGATCGACCAAATTCTCTGTAGTTTTTTTTTTTTTCATTAAGGAAGGTTTTCTGTGGGCCAAAAGTTTGACCCTGCAAAATAATAATTAGCAAACAAAAATAATTCCAAGTCCCAAAACGAAAACGGGAATTCACCATTTAAATAACTAATTTTTTTTAAAGAAAATATTTTCAAAGGAATTTGGCGGGCTGTGGTACGCACATACCCATGCACATCGTTAGCTTATGCCAATGCCCCGGTTATCCCCTTTCCTTTACCTCGCGCGCTTCCTCTCCTCGGTGAAACTTTAGGCCCAGGGCTTAGCTTTCTGGAAGAACACTGACCTTCAACTTGGTGATACTATCGAACTTCACAAAGGACCTTTTTTTCCCATCTTCACCTTTTTCTATTCATTATAAGTTCGCATGTACCAGCTAAAAGCTAAAAGAAAAAAAAAAGAACGATGTTGACAAGTTATGCACAAATCGATGTGTTTTATCGTCTGCTTGATAACTAGAATGCCCTAAGGGTGGCAAAAAAAAGGGGTAGGGGGATTGGCAGTTGGAGAGAAAGGTGGAGTCCGTGCAAAGTTTATTTTGTTGAGCCGTTACAACAACAAAATATATAAAGCCCTCGACGCCACGCTCGCGGAGAAGCGGTATCACGGGAAATCTTCTACAAACTTTTAGTCTAAGACACTTGGTCTACAGTCTACAGACATTGCGCCTAATGCCACAGGTCTTCTATCAACACTTCGTCTATCGCAACATTTATTTTGTTTACGAGAAGCTTCGTCTACCGTAACAGTTAGTCTCCCAGACATTTCGTCTATGCAAGACAGTTCGTCTCCCATACATTTCGTCTACCGCGACAGTTCGTATCCTAGACATTTCGTTTTTCCGCGACAGTTTGACTACCAAGCACTTCGTTTGTAAATTTGGTAGATCTACTTTCTGTTGACGAAGTGTCGCAGGATTAAAACAGTACATATGATATTCTCAATGTTGCCCTTTTAACCGCCTTATAATAATTTTTTTTTTGCCATTTTCACCTTGCCACTTTTCTTCTTCTTCTTCTTCTTTATGTGCCAGGTCTGGAACAGATATCGGCGGTCATGACTCTCCATTTTTTCCTGTTGTTAGCTTTTTGCAGAAAGTTATTATTACTTATGTTGTTGTTCGTGGCCCATTCGTTCAGGCTTTCTACATATGTTAGCCTTTGTCTTCCTCTGCCTCTCTTACCAGATATTTTCCCACACAAAGCCAGTCTTTCTATACCATTTTTCCTATAGATGTGTCCTAGGAATTTCATCTGTCTATTCCTAATGGTGTTAATGAGTTCTCTTGAGGTACATGCTGTTTTCAACACCTCTGCATTAGATTTCTTTTCAGTCCATGATATTCTCATCATCCTTCTTAGAAACCACATTTGCCACTTTTACCGATTCTATTTTCATCGTTACCCTTTTTTACCAGTTAAAACCAAAATACAGTTAAAGTGATAATCAGGCAAGACGTTAATGGAGTCTGTTAAGCAGATGAACGGTTACCTAGTACAAAATAAAGCAATATAAACATGTTTTTATACAAATAAAACCACAGAATGGAACTGAAAGGGTAATATTCTATGTTCGAAAAAGCCAAAAAAAGCCCGACCTTGTCTGCTTATCTATTCATAGTTCTCACCAGCATTCTCGATTCACTCTCTTCCATGGAATCAGTATATTTCTAGTATAACTATACATTATATCAAATACCTTGTGTCTTCATCCAGATCATCCATGGAATCAGTATTTGTCGAGGACGAAAGGGGCGGCTGCCTCAACATGTTGGAGGATGCTGGCTACTACTTCAGTCCCAACGTCGTCCCGGAACACATCCTTAACCTTCAGAACTTCAAGGCCAGATCTGATGATGTTCTGTTGGTCACTTACCCGAAATCTGGTGAGTGGAAGGTTAAAAATGTATATGAATCAAGCAGTCAATCGTTCTATCTATCTATCTATCTATCTATCTATCTATCTATCTATCTATCTATCTATCTATCTATCTATCTATCTATCTATCTATCTATCTATCTATCTATCTATCTATCTATCTATTTCTTTCTATCTATCTATCTATCTATCTATCTATCTATCTATCTATCTTTCTATCTATCTATCTATCTATCTATCTATCTATCTATCTATCTATCTATCTATCTATCTTTTCATCTATCTATCTATCCATCTATCTTTCTATCTATCTATCCATCTATTTATCTATCTACCTACCTACCTACCTACCTACCTAGCTACCTACCTACCTACCTATCTATCTATCTATCATCTATCTATTTGCCAGTCTGTCTGACTGCCTGTCTAATTATCAACGTATCAACCTTTGCATTTATTTATCTACATGCATATACGTAGAGAGAGATGTATTTATATTTGATCATCTTCCTGCCAGGTACTCATTGGTTCTCAGAGATTACTACCATGTTGGTGAACGGCTACTGGAACCTGCCGCCAGAGACAATGAAACACCTGGAATTCTTCCCTGCCAGCATTCTGAACGAGCTGCCATCACCGGTACGCCAACACACACACACACACACTCACACACATACACTCACAAACATACGCACATCAATACATGTACATACACACGCGTAATATTTCGCAACAACTACAAGCCAAAGACTATAATAAGATGGAGCGCTTGCTCTTTTTTTAGAGCTTATATGTTCTTTTTCCGTGCGCATCCAATAACGCTGTCTTAAATGACTTCTAAGCTCCTAAAGGTACCTAAAGTTTTCCGCTGTATACAACTTTCAATTTTAATTTTATTTTTCATTGACAAAATCATAGCGATTATATAAAACGGAAGTGTACAATACAAAAGGGAATCGGGAATTCCGAAAAGAAGTCATTCGAGACATCAAATAGCAGAATTATTAAAACAAGCAATCTATCTTATTATAGTCTTTGCTACAACACATGCAAAAGAAAAATGGGACTTTTAGAGTGCAATATTGGAAAAGTCATTTCTATACATGAAAATAATATTACTGATGTTTTCAGAATGATAGATCTACTTACGAGATAAGATAGTGTAGTTTAAACCTTTCCTATGCAAAGAGCATCAAACTAGCTCTAAAGCATATCCTAAAATCACAAGAAAATCTCGACTCACAAATTCGTACTAGTTACAAGTGAGATACTGCTCGCCGCGTGTGCTACAACCACATAGTTTTAATTGTATTTTGTTATCTTCTATTGGGCAGACGACTGGAAATGAGTTTGTTTTTTTTCTTTTAAATGTGTGATTTCAATGAACCCATTTTTAACAAAAATTAAAAACTATAATCACAATTTACAATTTATCCAATCAACAGAGGATTCTGAATTCACATCTGCCGTATCCAAGAGTTCCGCTGGACTTCTTCCGGAAGCGATGCAAGATCGTGGTTGCCATGCGCAACCCGCGTGACGTGGCAGTGTCCTACTACAAGTTCATCGCCAACATGTCCGTGTGGGACTACTCCAGCCACTGGGACAGCTTCTTTCCCTTGTTCATCAACGGAAACTGTAAGTTTTTGTTGCGTGGAAGTCACGTTTTTTTCTATCACCATGTAAAGCAGGTGCCGGCAACTTACGGCACGCCTGCCAGACTTGGCACGCAGAGCCATTTTCTTCGGCACGCGGAATACCCTGAGAATAAAAGCAATTCAAGTCTTTTCTACGAGAAATTGAGTGCTAGAGGATACATTTTACGCTTTTGGCACGCTGAATGAATTAGAAATCCTGTTTTGGCACTCTATTATCAAAATGTTGCCGATCCCTGATGTAAAGTATCCCGTCGGACCAAATTGATCTATAGGATCCGGTGAAGCGGCGTTCACCAGTTTCTTTGGCCATGGAATACTAGGTGATTGTGTGGTCAGCACTATACACAGCCGTCTTTACTTTACCCCCAGCAAAAGTCAGGTACCCATCAGAGCTGGGTAGACTCAAAGACGCCCACTAGACCAGGAAAATAAAAATCCTAGCCTGCACCAGGATTCTAACCCAGAACCTTCGGTACGCCAGCCGTGACCTCTATCACCACGACAGCCAATCTATTCTTTTTATAGACCTGTCGATCTCTGCCACCGCCACCCACCCCAGCCTTATACCTTTTCCCGCTAAACTAGCTCCGTGCACACAAACGTGATACATGTAAATGCTTTGGCTTAATAAATAAAACAATAACTTTTTCTGTTACACAAAACTTTTCAATAAAATAATAAAAAAAATACAAGTCAAGACAAAGAACAAAAAATTACTGTTAATGATTTAATGGTGAACAAAAAATCCTAGCCTGCACCAGGATTCGAACCCAGAACCTTCGGTACGCCAGCCGTGCCCTCTCTCACCCAAAACATTTATTCTGTTTCTGAAAAAGAAATGCTTCCTACACAATGCACTTAAAATTAATTCGGATTTTTTTCTAAAGACTATAATAATATGAAACTCTTGCTCTATTTTTAGAGTTGTGTTGTTCTTTTTCGTGCGCAGCTAAAAACGCTGTCCTAAATGACTCCGAAACGTACCTAAAGTTTTTCGCTGTATACAACTTTCGATTTTAATCTTAGTTTTCCATTTAGAAAATCTTAACGAATTACTAAACCGGAAGTCTAGAGGACAGGGGTGCGATCGAAAATTCCGAAACAGAATATTTCAAGTTAACAAAAAGCAAAAATATCAATGCAAGCGGTCCATCTCGTTATAGATCTAGTCTTTGGTTTATCTAATGAATATGTTGTGGTTTTTAAATGGACGGACACAATTTAGTTTTGTCTTCTATTTCAGTGCCTTACAATTCATGGTTTGAACACACAGAAAATTGGCTGAAGGTCATCAAATCTGGAAAACACAACATCCACGTCGTTTTCTATGAAGACTTCCAATCTGTAAGCCCAAAATCTTACATTCCGTTATATACTTATTATTTGTTTATGGTAAACTTTATATTGTAGGAGAAATGTTTCCCGAATAAGTCTTCCCACCTCAACTTTGGGTCTCTTTCAGATAATCTTGAAAAAATTAAAACATACGAACAAAGTTTCAAAGTTATAGTTCCCATTGCCCAAATGTTACAATCCATTAAATTCTTAAATTTTGTTTATAGTAAATTTTATATGGAAGGAGAAAATGTTTACAAAAAAAAAACACAACAACACGGATTTAAATTTGTACTAATTTCACGAAAAGTTTGGTAAATGTTTGACACGCCCTCTTAGAACAAATGCTGGGTTTGCAACTGGTTAATACAATGCCCAAACACTTTAACCCCCCCCCCTCCCTCCAGGACCTGTTACCTCTAAGATGCACACTGGTAGGATTAAAACCCAAGATCATAGGACAGTATCCCAACGCTCTATCTATGGATAAATTATTTGTCATTCACTTTCTTTAAAACAATACAATATCAATTGTTTTAAGTAATAGACATTCTATTATGTTGTTTTTTTGTGTGTGTCCAGGATTTCAAGAAATCCTGTAGAAAGTTGGCTGAATTTCTGGAAGTCCCGTACTCTGCAGAGCTCATTGACGCCATCCACAAGGAGACGTCCTTTTCAAACATGAAGCTAAACAAAGTGGATTACAACTTGCACCTGAGCAAAGATGGCCAATCACCAATTTACAGAAAAGGTAACATTACACAGACACGAACATGTTAGAGTAAAAGTGAAAACAAGTATTCCAGCCAGACCAATTTGAGCGTAGGACGTAATAATCTTCTTTATAGAAGGAGCGTCTGTAATATTTAAGATAAGAAGAAGATCAATGAAGCTCTCACATATTTTTTGTTTCCAATTTCCAGGCGTTGTTGGCGACTGGCAGAACTGGTTCACTCCAGAGCAGATAGAGCTGATGGACCAGGAGATGGAATCCTGGGGACTGCACACGGACAGAAGAATCAGGTGTCTCGTCAAAACACCTGGGGCAGACTCCACCTGATGAAATAGGCGACCAGAAGAACTACTACAACATGAAGAAAGAAACGCTGATTCAACGCCAACAGTGACCGTGACAACAGCTTTTGCTTGTTCTCACTATAGTCACCATGCTTTTGGTAAAGAGAATCACCATCAGGCGTTTGAGAAGACTAACTTTTCGAATTGACCAATGTTGTATAGTGAAGATAAAAAAAAGACTGTTGCCAACTAACTAACAGAAGTAATCCACATTCATAGATGTTATTAAGTATACGGTGTGCTTATTTTTAAATATTGTTTTCTTCTTTTCTTCGAGTAATCACAAAAGTGTTAAAATTCGGAGAGCTGAGCATCAGTGGAAACTGGTCTCAATCAAGGCAACTTGTACATAATTATCAAAGAGATTGTTTACATTTCAACAACATCAAAAGAACAAGCTAGTTTTTTTAGACTTTGGGGATGAAATGATTCGAGAAGAAATCTTAGTTTGATTTCGCATTTTAATGTTCATCCACCATGAAATGAATGATCAAACTTTAGAACGCCAGTGTAAATTTTGAACAGTAACGCCTCTGTTAATATATTACAGGTCATCAGTGGACTATTCTTTGGAGGGGGCGAAGACATTTCTGTGGTGTCAATATCATTGTATGGTGTACATCTAATATTTTTTTATCGTATTTTCATGTCATTATTTATTTTCTATAATAGCGTAAAACTGTAATAATATTATTTGACAATGAGACACAATCACGAACAGTGTCATGTGTAAAAGGACAGTCAATACTATTTCGGACAAGACAGTAATATTTTGGAGCAGATAGTAATGATTAGAACTAGCTCGTTCTTTACCGGACAGTCCATTATACATTGGAGCATCCGAAACAAAATGGGGATGTCGAAACTAAGTCTTCAAGTTTAGGCTATTACAAAAAAAACAACAACGACAGAAGTGTTTGTCTAAATCGCTATAAATTAAATAGAACATTAATGAGTATAGAAGACGCAGCTTCTGGTTATATTGTATCAGTGTCCGCATTGTATATTGTGACATATTACAAATAGTTATTGTATAGTTCATTGATTCTTTTAGTTTATCTTCTGCAAATGTCTGGGTAAAAAATGCCAAGAATTTACTATCGGAAAACTTGAATGGCTGTTTATCGCTTTTTTATTTATTTTTCGGTTTTATATATGGTTTTATAATTTTTTCGCGTTCCCAAGATTCTATTTTAACAGATTCGTTCAGAATCGCCATTCAGATGAATTTTTTGTTTAAATAAGTGTCCAGAATTTATTTTTATATTAAAAACAATACAACGAAATGCACCTAAGAAACTGCCCGAAAAACAACAACACGAACACTTAGAAATTTCTAAGAAAAGTGTTTTGGACTATAGGCTTTTAGTACTCTAGACTCTAGACCACCCACACACACACACCCACACACACACACACACGCACACACACACACACACACACGCACACACACACACGCACACACACACACGCACTCATATAGCACAAAAGTAAAAAACGAGAGCAGCCAACTAATGGAGACATCGTATATTTATATTTCATTATAAAGTATAGCTCAAATTGAAAAATAAATAAACAGTTAACAAATAGGGTCTACAAGACACTTAATTTAGGCGGGGGGGGGGGGACCCAGTAGTTGCAAACCCTGTACTGAATACATTTACTTTAAGTTGTAGTGTGATCTTGCTTGTTACTGGGATACGCGCTTCCTGTCGAGAGCCCGGAAGTATATCCTAGTTACTGCAAGACACAGACCCCCCCACTCAGACACACCCAACATAGAATGGACACACTGTTCGAAAGGATACATTTGCATGGCGGCCGACACACGGCCACGGGTTAAACAGTTCCAGACATATTGACACAATTAATCACCCATGCCTAGGCAAGAGTCCATTAGCCTACTTTCGGCGCCAAAACCGAAACAGCATTTCGGTCGGCCTCTACTCTTATGTCACATTCCAAGATCTGAAGATATGAGCTATCGCTATTGCTAATGAAAAGGCTAAATAACATTAATTTGTTTTTTATGGTAACGCTTTATACAATTGATATTTATATATATTTTTTTATACATAAGTTATCATATACATATCTAAGCATGTTTGTAAAACAAATAAAAAAAACTTGCTACATTGAAATACATTTTTTTCACAGACACTGCAAATAATTTCATTGACGTCTAATGTTTTAAATATTTTTACTTTTTATGTAAAAAGTGTGTTAATTTTTTTTATTCGAAATGTTTTTTTTTACCATCATCATCATTGCTCCTCACAGCTGGGGTGAGGGGCCGCGAACCACAAGTGTCCAGAGTCCTCCTGCCCTGATCCATTCTTTCCAGTTCTACCAGCAGCGGCAATACCTGCTGATTCCAGAACGGCTTTTGGTTTCTCCCACCTGCCCACAACGCCCCCCCCCCCCACCAAATTCATCGCAATCTTATCACAATTGTTTGGCATTTTTATTTGGTGCTAAGACTTCAACTTCTAACCCTTACAGTCCCGGGCGCGTATACATCGGAACTGACGGCAGCATAGATAGAAGTAGGTCGGTACGGGATGGGTTAATATTAAATGCTCCTTTCTTTTAACAATGGGTTTCCTCCTCCTCCCCAACCACTTTTAACAACACCCTCTCGACGCCTCTGGGTGATGTGTAAATAAATAATTAATGAATGTTTACTAATTTTATGTTTATGTAGAAATCACTTGCACCATATTTTGTACATAACCTTGTTGTTGTTGTTGTTTGTTTTAATACACAACTTGTATTAGAGTGATATGTATTTTAATATACATTTATAAATACACAAAAGTGAATATTATTAAAAAAATAAATATTTCTATATGAAAAAAAATTTTCTGTTATGCTTTGAGTTTCTTATCTTAAGGTAATAAAATGGCACATGCCTTCATTCGAGCTTGAGACCCCTGGTTCATAGCAGGGGTTGGCAACCTACGGCACGCGTGCCAGACTT
Organism: Anisus vortex; assembly: GCA_949126835.1. Lineage (NCBI taxonomy): Eukaryota > Metazoa > Mollusca > Gastropoda > Planorbidae > Anisus > Anisus vortex. The sequence continues at coordinate 34,854,951 of OX421504.1, forward strand.
GGAAAGCCGAGGAATTTTCAATGGCACTCGGAAGAGGCCCGAAAAGTTTCTTCTACAAGAAATTTAGAGCTACAGCAGAATAACTTTTAGGCTCTACAAATTCTACTTTGGCACACTTTTATCAAAAGGTTGCCGACCCCTGGTTCATAGAATGGCTAGACGCGACACACAAGCTCATTTACTCATCGCCTTATTGTGGAGCTACTCGTTCATTTATTTATGCAGCTTACTTTATGCGTTCATCTTTCTAGGGTAATTGCTCTCTCGCTTTTATCTCCCCCCCCCCCCCCATCCCTCCGCGTTAATAAAAAGCGAGCACAGTAGCGAGTGCAAAAAAGGAACTTAGTCTTTTATCTTGAAAATTCTCAAGTTTGTTTATAGCGTATAAAAAAAACTACAAAAAACATCATGTTTTCGTACCATCTTTTTTTTTACGCCTTAAAAATGTGAGTGTAGTATATTAAATTACGACGTATAAAGTTGGACGTAAATTTCGCTTGAGCGGCAAATTTTTTTTTTGTTTTGGGGTCCCTCTACCATCTCTTTTCTTTTCCCGAATAATTTTTTGGGAAATTACTTTGTACACTTTAATGCCAATGGATATTGGCCGAGCGGCAGCGCGTTCACGACTGGCGTACCGAAGGTCCTGGGTTCGATTCCCGGTGAATGCTAGGGTTTGTTCTTGGGGGTCTGGAGGGTGTCGCTGAGTCTACCCAGCTCTGACGGGTACATGACATTAGATGGGGTGATGTAAAGGCGGCCGGGCATTGTGCTGGAGACACAATCCCCTAGTATGCCGTGATCACAGAAACTGGTAGTGAACGCTGCTTCACCAGCCTTAAGTATCAATTTGGCCCCGAAGGGGTTACTCCTATTTTAATGTCAAATCGTAAGACAGTCAACTAATGGTAGATTATATTTATTATTAACAGCATTTTAGATTCTGCGATTGTGTTGACAAAAAGATTCTTATATAGATAGATATTACAAAAGTGGGAGCGGCAATATTAGTCACACTTGGTTGACTTCTCGGACAGCTGACGGGTCATAATCGTTGGTCCGTGTCTATGGACTTTTATTGAGTTTGGAATGCATTATATATATGGCATCCTTCCATCCTCAAGGGACGATGGCGCAGTCTCCTTTCTCTCTGCCTCTCGCCTTTCTCCTGGCTCGTTTCTCTTCGCTTCTTTCTGTGAGGGTGGCTTCTGCAGCTTGAGTGCCCTCGCGCACCTTTGACCGCCAGGAGGTGCGTTCCTCAGCATGGCTCTCCCACCTGTTGGGCTCAATGCGTGCATTATAGTACTAAAAATGGCGAGTAAATTTTAGTGGCCCACAGTTAAAAAAAAGGAAAAGTATCCTTTGGGACCAAATTAATCATAGGGCCTCTGAAGTAGCTTTTTCACCAGTTTCTGTTGCCATGGCGTACTAGGTGATTGTGTGGCCGGCACTACGTCCAGCCTCCTTAACTACCCCGCCTAAAGTCAGTTACCTATCAGATCCTGGGTAGACTCAGTGACACCCACCATTACCCGGGAACAGATCCTAGCCTTCACCAAGCTTCGAACCCATGACCTTCAGTACGCCAACCGAACGCACTGCCCGCAGTGCCTCATTGATTTGACACCGTGTCTTGGAACTTTGATTTTTACTTGAAGATATGGTCTTACGGCATTACATTAGAGTGGTACTTAGAGTACGTAAACAGTACGTAGTTTGTTCCATTAAAGCAAGGGTCGGGAACCTTTTTGTCTGAGAGAGCCATGGACACCACATATTTTGAAAAGTAATTCTAAGATAGCCATCCATACATTCTGTTTAAAACTAAAAATGTAAGTAAATGTGTGCAAGAGTTTTCTTTTTTTTTTCTTTCTTAGTCCCTTAACCTTGACGGTCGTTGGGGGGAGCTAATGGACACCAGGTGACCATTAGTCCTCTCTTGGGATTTGTAGACTTGGCGGCGCCCATCTCCTCTCCAAGTTGGCGGTGGATTTATAGCTGTCTGCACCGAGGGTCGAACCCCTGATGCAGCGCTTGGGAGTCGAGCTCGCTGTCTAGAGTTGTGCAAGAATTATCTCCCTTTAATTACAATCAATGCAAGGTTGCTATTTTTCTGTTTTTTAGATCAGCGGAGCTTATCTCCTTTACCACTTCCGATGCTGAGCTGCAGTAGACTTTAGCTCATTTGTAGAATGAAATATTGATATGCAATTAATATGTAGATCAAAGGAGTCTAAAGAAACTTTTTTTTAATAACCAAACATTTGTCTGCGAGCCAGATGCAGCCATTCACAGAGCCACATCCTGCTCGCGAGCCATTGGCTCCCGACCCCTGCATTAAAGGGATCCACTTACTGTCTAATGCGTCAATATACGACTTTGTGTGTGTGTGGGGGAGGGGAGGTGGAGGAGGGCGTCAGTGCGTGCGTGTGCGCTTTTGGACGGCTGGAATTAGGACACGTCAGACCGCAGCAGACTCGGAGCACACCTTTCCTGTTTTCGTTTTACTCTAATAAGTTATAGGTGTAAAATAGGTGCTCCCGGTGCACATACCCACCAGATGTCGGTTATCACCCGTCAGATTACGCCTGCGACTCGAATTGTTTTTTTTATAATGCTTTGTTTGATAAATAGAAGAAAGGCCACGTTGACCCAAAGCAATTCTCCTAAAGTTTTTTTTCTCAACTGGCAGATTTGTTTGTTTGTTTATCTCTTTGTATAATATTAAAAAAATCAATTAAAAAAAATAATTTCAAAAACTAGGCGTTGATGGACTTGTTTGTGAATACGTCTGTTTCAATATTGGAAGGGGGGGTGTAGGTGGGTGCAAACGAGTTTTTGAGAAATGTCGGAAAGAAAAATGGGGAATAGTCACCTTTAGGAAAATGAGGAAGTGAAAAGCAATAACGACACACTCTCCTGTAATACAAATACATGTAGATTTGTATGGTTTCAATTGACTTGTTATTGCAGATGTTTACTGATAATGCGAGGTGTAACGATTTGAATACGTCTATGTCTATGGACCTGGTGGGCGTGCTACTTTTGTAACCCGTGGGCCTTTAAGTGTGGAAAACCACCTCTACGCTTATATAAAGAGCACCATGGCGGGCTAACGCATGGGGGAGCAGCCCCCTGTTGCGCACACGAAGATCATTGTACTGCCGAGGGGCCCCGAGAACTCGGTGGGAGAGGGAGTAATGAGCGCCACCGTCCGTATCCACCTCGCCCTGGGTGCCTAGGATGTTCAGACCTATAGTTTGGGATTTGTGCCCTCCGCTCCTCAACATTGCAGATATACGAGCGAGCCACCACGATGATGACCCAAGGGGGAATCCCCACAGTTGGGCGAGGGAAGTATTATAGTGCCCGACCCTGTACTGCGCAGACCTTACCATACGTTACGCCTTATGGGCGTGCCGCGGGGGGTAGCTAGTCTCGGAAGGGATCTTGGTGAGCCCCTTTATCCACCCCTTGACACCGTTACGCCCTCGGCGTAAAAGCTGGAAGGCTCGTCCGGTATGGTTTTTTTTCGACAATTATAGATCTACCAATCTATCCAATAACAATTTGTTACAATGCTCAGATAAACATAAGGACAAAAACACGTTCCTTATTCCTAATGCGAGAACAAATGCATATAAGTACTCTTTCTTCCAGAGTGGCATTCGGGCATGTAATGGGTTGCCTGAACAAACCAGAAAAAAAAACAGTAACTTAACATAGTTTAAAACATTAATAAGATGCAAGACTAGACTCGGACCACGAATGAGCATAGGAAGCAATAATCTTCGTCATAGAAGGAGCGTCTGGAATATATAAGATAAGATAAGACAAAACCATTGCGTGGACCAGATTCTGAATAAGATACGCTTATGTTTGCTTTATCTTAGAAGGCTTACAAAAATACAGATTAAGACTTAGTAATGACAGCTTGATGTTATTTGAATAAATGTTTTCTGCTTAAGTAAATCAAAGTTGATTTGTTATTGTTTGTAATTAGGGTTTTTATCAATTTTTTTCCTTTATGTTTTTTGGGGGTTTTAATTTTTTTTTATATTTATTCATTTATTGTTTTTGTTGTTGATTTTTTAAAAATTGTGATTATTATTATTGTAAATTTGTGCCAAAAATTACCCCCGATTAGAAATGGCGCCGCTGGCTAATGCCAAACAACACTAACAATAAAAACCTAAATATTGCGTGTTGCTTTATAATTTTAGCCAATGGCTTACAGTCTTACGCCGAACTCCCGTACCCCTCCCTCGCACCCACCTCCACAACCCGGATGAGCGTTACACATTTTAAAACATTACATCCGATTGGTCAAAAATGGGTGCATTCTTATATTTTGCAGATCACATGTGTCTGTGTGTGTGTTTACATCATAGGTTCTCAACCTTTTTCGGCTCACCGCCCCTTTTACAATTTTTTTCCGCTCACCGCCCCCCCCCCCCCAAACTTTCTTTTAGCGCCCCCCCTTCCGCCCATCTGAACTATAGTTTCCGCAATTTTTTTTTTGTCGGACTAGACTTTTGTGTGATCAATTATCTTAAAAAATTTGAAAAGGAAACAAACATATTTCAAGAATTAATAGATAAAAAAATTGCCTAAACAAAAGGTCTAAATAAATCAATATTAATGTAAATCGTTTGCCTGGTGTGTTGCTAGCAATTTGTCTTTTTTTGTTTCAATTTTGGTTGCAAAAGCCTTTAGGTCTAATAATCAGTAATATTTGTTATATTACAAATAGAACTTGTTCGGCATCACTATTGAATCAAATGTGGAAACATTTTTAATTAAAGGGAGATAAATAGCCCGTTTTATTTGAGCTAATATTTCTGTTTTCTTTTCTTTTATAAAAAATAAATAAATGGCTTACAATTTATAACTTTGAAGGATCAAACTGTAAAAAGTTTTTGAAAATTATATAAATATTATATGACTAAATAATATGTATATTTTCAAGGATTACAAAAACTACCTCGTTTGTATGATTACTACTTATCTATACCGCTTAACAATTGGTAATTTCAGCACTATCTTATTCAATGTCAACAGACTATAAATGTTCTAAAAACGCAACTGAAGCTGACTATAAAGAACCATTAAAGGTCTATTTGGTGTGCTGTTTTTTTTATCAATTACCCGCAAAGTAACTATAGTAGTAACATATTTGTAATTTTCGCTTCATGTTAGAGCTTGACATAAGTTTTACACTTTGTGTTCATGTAAATGTTTGTGCTTTTTCAGATTAATTATAATAATTTATATGCTGACTATAAAGAACCATTAAAGGCCTATTTGGTCTGTTTTTTTTTTATCAATTACCTGCAAAGTAACTATAGTAGTAACATATTCGTAATTTTTGCTTCATGTTAGAGCTTGACAAAAAAAATAAAAAAAACATATGAATAAGAAATGTTTCTCTATTTCCCAATAAAGAAAATGACATTAATAAATTTCCTTACTGTCTTCTGTCCCTTTTGCTATGTAAAAAATGTAAAAATTTGTCTTCTTTCCTTTCCCCTTAGTTAAAATTCAAATGAAATTTGAAAATGTTATGCAATTTCAATGAATAAACTTCTGTGAAAACAAAAAAAAAAAAGAAGTTTTTAGAAGTCTGAAAGATTGTAGTTACAACAAAGACGAATTGATAAATTGTTGACAAAGCAGAGATGATTTTAATACGTAGATAAGTGAAGATATGGCATAATGTGTGAGTGTTGTGTTTTTCATATAAAATAGGTTTTTAGAAAACTTGAACATGTGTAGTTAGAACAAGATAGCCTAATACTCAGTAGACGAATTGCATAGTACTACATACTATAGATTGAAACACATTAAAGACATCTCGGTTAAACTGAGATCAAAATATCATTAATATAAGCAGATGTTAGGGCGACAGTGATCTGTCAGCAGGGTTGACAGTCTGGTGAAACAACCAAAGGACCAGCCGGCCGCACACTATATTTGCCAAATACTGACCCCTACTTCATCGAAAAGTCACTGCGATTCCCATTCCTTATTAATACAATAATATGTAGGCATACTGTTGGGGGATATCAGATATTTAGCAGCACTTGCGTTTACATCACATTTCATTCAAAAACTAATCGATTCAAATAGCTGAGGTGTTAAAATATATCAGGTACGTTTGTACGGCCCACTTGCCCTTCACCGCACCGCCCCCCAATCGCCCCCGGGAATGTCAGCGCCCCCCAAAAGCATCTCACCGACCCCTGAGGGGGGGGGGCGATATCGCCCCCGTTGAGAACCTATGGTTTACATAAAAAAGATTTGGCATTACGAAAGTGAAAACTTTTTAATATTCCAGGAAATAAAGATTTGATTGCTTTGTACGAAAAAAATATCCTTAAAAAAAAACGTAGGCTATTCAGTCCTAATTTGAAAAGATATTAAAATAGATGAAATTTTAGTTAAGAAGGTATTACTTATACACTTATAAGTTTTACAGACGTTCCTTCTAGATAGAAGATTATTACGTTCATTAGGCCTAAAACTTCTGCAGGGCGGCAGGGATTGGTCTGCGACAGGAATAGAACCTGCGGCCAAATTAACTAAGTGATGCATCGAGTTATCATAATATCTCCACAACTAGTCTTTCCAGCTTCCACCAAGTAAGGTCAAGTTCCTTGGCAGAGGCCGGCTAGTCATGCGGTTAGTTTGCTGGACTGTGAACCATAAAGGTCCGGGTTGTAACACTTTCCTTATCCCATATGCTAGAAAAAAATGCACATAGGTACTCTTTCTTCTCGAGTGGTATCCGGGCATGGAATGGGTTGACTGAACAGACCAGGAGGACCATTAACTTGGCATAATTTAAAACACGAATAGAAATGCGGGACTAGACTCAAATCGCGGATGAGCGTAGGACGCAATAACCTTATTTTAGTAGGAGCGTCTGTAATGTATAAGATTAAGATAAGATATGTTGAACTTGTGCACTATGTGTCTGAATTGTAGTTGTGTGCGTGGGTTGATGTGTGCGCGGGGGGGGGGGGCGCGTTTTGTTACAATACCGGGCCCGGGCGGGGATGATGATAACCACGAGTCTCATATAACCCCTTCCCCCGCGCTTCCCCCCCCCCCCCCATTTAGTCCATCATCACCTTGGCCTGGCCGGCGGACGTAGAATCAGTTAAAAGACAGGAGGGGGTGGGGGGGGGGGAAAGGTCGCGAGCAGATGCCCTTGCCCTTGTTCTTGTTTTAAGACAGCTGTATTTTGACTGGCCCGAAGATTTTTAAAATGATTGTGTAGAAATTAAAAAAAAACGAAAAAAAAGAACATTGAAAAAAGGGAGAAAGAACAAAAAAAAAAAATAAGGGAAAGAAATGAAAAGGGAAAAATAAAATATATCGTCTGGGGTAACTCGACTTTGTCCTAGATCCAAGACAAGGTGAAATATTTTTTTTTCCCATTACCGTTCAACATGATATCAAGTTCGCGTAAAGGAAAATATTTTGTTGAAGAATATAAAGACACAACTAATTAATTTAAAAAAAACACAAAAAAAAACGATAATTTAAAAAAAAATAGTTGAAATCAAGGAATTTAAAATGGGGTTTTCTAATTCCTAATGGTGGACGGGAAGGTGGAAAGAGAAGGGGCGGTGGAAGGTTGGTGGCGGGGAGGGGGTTGGGGGGAGGGGCGGAATTAAGTTTGCATAAAACTGTGTGGTTGTAAGTTAATTTGTTCCTTAATAATCGTTTAGGGTGAAAAATAGTCTTAAAGTAGATTGATGAAACAGACAGGTGAATGTGAACAATATGGCAGAAGTGGTTCATCAGCACTTATCTACGGCGATACACACTTTATTGTGTGCATATATATATATATATATATATAAAGAGACTGTTTGTCCGCATAAGGATCCCCATTGGTCAATTTGAAATCACGTGTGTTTGTGTCACTGACCTATTTAGGCGTAGGCCTATATACTGTCTAGTGAGAGAAGGCTACAGATTATATTCAATGAGACGAATACTTGTTATCTAGATTATATTCAATGAGACGAATACTTGTTATCTAGATTATATTCAATGAGACGAATACTTGTTATCTATCTTTCCCTTTTCAACTTATGTGAAGTATTTTTCTATCTTCCTTGTACTCACGTAAAATCCTATATTCGACTCGAAACTATCCAACCTGTATAATTGTTAAAACCAGATGCCACTTTCAGTATATGAAGAATAATATTTGAACCCCAACTGATCTTTGTTTTTAAAAAAAACGCCATCAGCAATCCTACATTTTGAATGTGTCATTTGTTTATGAGTAGGATGGCGCCCCTTAACGCTCAATGAACACAATGGGGGCGCCAAAATCATGCTTGCACACACGTTTGTAATGAAGATATTCGTGGAGCTCCAAAATTCAATCATGCAAAACGTATTTGGGATACATTAGTTTACATCAAAATAAAATTAAATAATTAGTTTTAATACTCATTTTGGCGCCCCCCTAACGTGGCGCCCGGGGACATATGTCCCCCACTGCCCCCCCCCCCTAGCTACGCCACTGCCGATACGTTATCCACACAACTAGGGGGGACACATGTACTAAGTCAAATTGCAAAGGTGAAATATGAGACTTTAAGAAACAGAGAGAGAGAGAGAGAGAGAGAATAAGAGACATTGATAGTTAGATAAATAGCCTAGATCGTCATACAATGAAATATATGTCATGTGTTCTCAGACAGCGGACCGCGGGCCACATGCAGCCTGCAAAAGACAGATTAATCGACGGACAGATCAAAATAGCAAGTCAGTCTGACATGCAGACAGGATGGTAAACTGAGAGACGAATAGAGATACAAACAGTGAGACAAATTGATAGGCAGCTAAATGAAATAAGCATGCTTGCAGATAGAAGGATAGACTGACAGACACATAGAGGACGAGGAGACTAAATAGATAGGTAGATTGATGGACAGTTAGATGTGACAGATATGCAGACAGGCACGCAGACAGAAAATTAGATTGTAGACAGATAAACAGATAGATAAATAGATGGATAAACAGATGAACAGACAGAAAAAAAATCCACAAAAGATTAATATAATAATAGACAGATAAAGTATTAGATAGATAGATAGATAGATAGTCAGATAGAGGACAGACGAGGAGACTAGATAGATAGTTAGACATACAGATAGATAAATACTAAAAAAAGATAATATTCCGCCTTCAATTTAAATTTTTTAACAAATATTTAAAAAAAAGAAAAACGTTTTAAAAAAACAATCCGCCATTCCCACCAGTAATATAGAGCTCATTATTTGAAATACGATCCCATTGAAATATCTCATTATATCATCATAATAATATGTCATTTTAAGGTCACGCTATTGTTTTTTGTACCATTGTAGATGTACTGTAGGAGAAGAAGTCCATCATAATAAACTGAAACGGAAACTGTCATCTCCTAGAACAGCGATCGGCAACCCACGGTGTGCGTGTCAAACTTGGCATCCAGAGCAATTTTTTTTTCAATGGCACGCGGAGAACCCCCAAATAAGCAATTAAACAAGAAACGGGTTGTTGAAGCATGATGACTTTTAGAGGGTTGGCACCCTGAATGAATTGGAAACTCTACTTTGGCACACTATTATCAAATGGTTGCCGACCCCTGTTCTAGAAAATGGTCAGCCATATTGACACACAGGCGACATTATTTTTTAAAGGGAAAAAACAATAACATCGATTTCCTTAGACAATTTCTTTTAAATAATAAAACTATTGGGATTGTAAATATATTTTAGTCTTCTTCATCAAAAGTCTGAATTATCTAACAATGGATCGATTATGGATAATTGGATTGATTTTCGATCATTGGATTGATTATCTATCATTGTATCAATTATCTATCATTGGATCATGCACTATCATTAACATTGCAGAATTGCAAAAAGATCATCAACATTGCAGGATGGCAAAAAGAACATTAACAGTACATGATTGCAAAAAGAACATCAAAATTGCATAATTGCAAAAAAAGAACATCAACATCGCAGGATTGCAAAAGACCATCAACATTGCAGTATTGCTAAAAAAAACGACAACTAAAAAATTAGAGGGTTGCTAAAAGAGCATCAACATTGCAGGATTGCAAAGAGAACATCGGTATTGTAGAATATCACCAAAGAACATCAACATTGCAGGATTGCAAAAATGAACATCAACATTGCAGGATTGCAAAGAGAACATCAACATTGCAGGATTGCAAAGAGAACATCAACATTGCAGGATTGCAAAAAGAACATCAACATTGCAGGATTGCAAAAAGAACATCAACATTGCAGGATTGCAAAGAGAACATCAACATTGCATGATTGCAAAAGAATATCAACATTGCAGGAATGCACAAAAAAAACATCAATATTACAGGATTGCCATAAACATAAAAATTGCAAGATTGCAAAGAAAACTTCAACATTGCAGAATAGCACCAAAGAACATCCACATTGCAAAATTGCAACAACAAAAAAAAAACAACTTAAACATTGCAGGTTTGCAAGAAAAAAAAAACAACTTAGAAATTGAAGGATTGCAAAAAGAACTTAAAAATAAAAGTTCTAAACTACAATCAGATTACCGTGATTGCCTGCGATTATACTATAACAGAAATAGTTTCACCCCCCCCCCCCCCAGCCCCAAGTAAACATTGTGTGAAATATGAACCCGATGTTAGCTAACAGCCGCTGGGTATAGACTTCAGTATAATATTGTAATATTATATGAATATCGTATGCAATGTTTGATATCTGTGATACGTAGGTCATCGTAGGCTTAGCGTAGGCGATAAAATTATGTCAGCGGGTTACGAGGTGAAATTTTTACAAATTACCCGGGGGTCACGCAAGCGAAAATGGGTTTGGGGCACCCTGACCTAGAACATTAGGAGCAGAAGACAAAAAAAAGAATATAAAACTATAGAACATTAACTTGATATCATCGATATGCGTTTGAAGTTTCTTTGATCCTACAAGACGATTAACGAAATGTTTATATCTGCCAAGCATCTCGTGTATTGTTTTCTTTGTTCTGTTTTTTTCTTTCGTTATTTTTGTTTCTTTGTTTGTTTTTTAAATTGCTTACCTTGATTGACCCAATTATTACAAAAGTCAGGTCAGTCTAGGTTTAACGTGACCTCCATAATGTCAAACGAGAGTTGAAAACACAGCAAAATATACCCAGCTCTGATGGGTACCTGACCTTAGTCGGGGTAAAGTATAGGCGGCTGTGCATAGTTCTGGCCACACAATCATCTAGTATGCCGTGGCCACAGAAACTGGTGAACGCTGCTTCATCGGACCTATCGATCAACTCGGTCCGACGGGTACTTTACTACTACTACGGAAGCGTGCGATACTATAGTTAACTAACTTTGACAAATTATTGATTTTATTATTTATTTTTATGTCGAACGCTAAACTATTCATTGGGTTTTCCCGATTTTACTTCTCTTTAAACATAAAGGTCAAGTCTTTTCATAATTGTATTTTTAGACTGCCCGTTTCTTGTATGGAATTATTTCTTTGTCTGTTTTTTTTGTTGTTTGGCTTTAAATGCGTCCTGAGCTTAGATTAAGCTTATTTTTGTTAGTAGCGCTAGATATACATGATTATGTTTTCAATTATTTTATTGCTAGTATTTATGCTCGTCAAAATGACGGAGAAACGAATGATTACAATATGTTTTGTTACAATATTTTTTTTATGGCGCTCCAGTTTATAACCTAAACATAATTGGTAATTCGTTTATTTAAAAATAAATTTACGAGTTCAGCATTGCAGTAGATAATTATAAGAAATTCTTTTGGATGACCTTTCCACTGTATGTATTTAACTTTTGTCACGATCCGCTAATCCATGGATGGAAAAAAAAAGTATCCCGTCGGACCAAATGGATGCAGCGGGCAGGTGAAGCAGCGTTCACTAGTTTCTGTGGCCACGGCATGCTAGGGGATTGTTGGGCCAGTACAATGCTCGACCGCCTTAACTTTATCCCCAGCTAAAGGCATATACCCATGAGAGCAGGATAGACTCGGGGACACCCTCCAGACCAGGGAACAAATTCTAGTCCTAATAATAGGATTCGTACCCAGGACCTTCATTTCGGCTAACCAAACACGCTTCCACTCGGTCACCTAGCCCACGAGGAAAGCCGTATTGGTAAGAGACACACAGTAGAAGCATCAAATTTAATACACTCATTCAATTGTGGCTAAATTAGAATTAGTAAAGTTTTGATAACTTTACATTAATTCTTTACGAATAACTTAATCTAGTAGACCATACAGATATAAAAATGGATACTCCCCCTTCAAAAAGTTTTTAAAAAATTACAATGGGACAAAAAACATTAACAAAAAAAAAAGTTATTAATTATCAATATACATAATTACCGTGATTTTGGTGACACATATATAGTCTATGTTTATATCCTAGACATTTTTATATGTTTGTTCGCTATAGACTCCTAGGTCGTTTGACCTATCGGCCCAAAAGTTTAATACATAAATTGGAAACGTCCTCCAAAAGAAATTTTTATTATATAAATAATATTGCTTAATTTGTTAATTTATTTTTTTAATAAATGTGGGCCTATTACTAATTATTTTCTGGTTAAAAAACTAGCGCCATTTCAGAATAATTTCCCTTTTCAATAAAAAAGTACAAAAAAATAGATACCGAAACAAACTTTCTCACTACAGTTTTTATTGTAATTGTTTTTCTTTCTTTCTCTTTTAACAAAATACATTGTAGTTATTCGTTTCACCGTCCCATGGACGGGCATAACTTCTTTTTTTTTTCTTATAAAACACTTATCATGATGCAAGATTACACTAAAGCCACGGATTAGCGTAAAACGCAATGATCTTCTATAAAAAATAAACATCTGCAACTTATAAGACGCTCTTTTTTAAGTACGGCATATATTTCTTTTTTTTATAAACTGGCTACCATTTGGGGGCGCTTTTTAAAAATAAATACAGACAGTCTCCCCAAAGGTCCACGTTTGCGCTCTCTTTCCCCATGGCGGTTGTTGTTTTTTTTCGAAAAAGAGGGGGTGAGTGAGTGCCTAGCACTTTTCGCGTTCGTTTAGTCAACGAAAAGTTCATTGACCTAAATATGCAAGACAACCATAAAAAAAATAATTATAGAAAAGTCCCCCCCCCCACGATGATTTGTCCTGGTAAAAAGATATCAACAAAGGCGGAACCGGGTGGGTGGAAGAGGAAATGAGACTGGAGGAGAGAGGGAGGGGGGGGGGGGTGCAAATGTTTACGACAATATAAATCCGGGCATTGCATTAATTTTTTTTTTTGTCTGTCTAGTCTCGCAGCTCCCGTTTAGTCACGTGACGTTTTGGTTAAAAGTACGCGCTACCTTTCCTTTCACATGTATCACCCCCCCCCCCCCCCCCCGTATAGTACTACTACTAATTGACGTTTGAATAGAGCAATGAGTCGTAAATAAAAGGAAAACTAACCACCTTCTCTTAACTCTCTCTCACACACACACAAAACCACGCACATATACCCCCCCCACCCCCCCACCCCCCCCCCCACCCCCATCAATTTAATGCTTCCAAACTTGTTTCCCTTCTTTTAGTTTTTCAACTAGTGCGCGTTTAAACACGTTCCTTGTTGGGTTGGGTTTTGGTTGGGATTCGAACCCAGGACCTTCGGTACGCCAGCCGAAACGCACTGCACCGCCATGTCCCATTTGACTTGTAGGTTCTTTATATTATTATAATCTTTTATCAAATAATTATATATTTTGCTTTTTTTTTTGCTTATAAGCAATGGGCAAAATTTCGGCACTAGTTCATGAATAGAACTGGCCAATGACAATTTTTGGGCGTAACAATGACATGATAATTTAATAGTTGGAAGAAATCAAAGTCAGGGGGATTTTTAAATAACATATATTAACATGAATAAAAAACACGTAGCTGAGATAACTGTCTAGCAAAACGTCGTAAATGTGTGTGTCGTAGGTCCAGCAAAATCGTGCGAAAAGTTCCCGTTTGTGAACATAATAACTAATATTTAGATCTGATTTACGTATGCAAATTGCAAATGTCCTGGAACTATGCTAGTGAGGTATTATTTTTTTTATAGTCAAGTGCAAATTGTATAGTGTTTTTGTCCTAATTCTGTGCCGAATGATATGTAAAAGAATTTACTTAATCTCTTTTGGCCTCGATTCATTCACAAAGAAGACGTAGGCTTACGTTGACAAACTCAATTATAATCAGATAAAAAAATACGTTTGAAAAACTCCGAGAGATCTTAATATTTCTTTGATCTGTACAGGATGAGAACACATGACTATGGATCTAGCTTCGTATTATGTACTTTTTTTACTAAAATTTATTCTTACTGTATATTTAAGAGTCTTTCTGAATTATAGCACTTTAAATTAGATGTTTGACCCAGGATAGAGATGCCCGGAGGACCCTTGTTGGTGGCCTATGTCCTAGGAAGGACCGCAGACGTCGATGAAGATCGGCTGCTACTCGGGTACTGGAAGGCAGAGAGAAAGAGATATTAATATTATTCTAAATTTAAAAATATCTAGATGACTTATAAGTTTACAGACGTTCCTTCTAGATAGACGATCATTACGTCCTAGGCCCAAAACTTCTGCAGGGCGGTTGGGTTTGGTAGGAGGCAGGGATAGAACCCGGGCCGTTTTGTTGACAGGCCCTGTGTATTAACCGAAGGACCAGCATATTTCAAGATTATTTTTTTTAAACGTGCGGCTAAGTCTCCCATTGAGAGCAATGGATTGTGAGCTTCCAATGTCTAAGACTGCCAAGATGTGTGTATATTCAACACTGTCTCCACTTAAAATCTAAATTTCATCGGAATCTGACCCTAATCGCGCAACATACCCCCACCCCCTAAATATACAGTTTCAAAAACATTTGTTACCGCCAGAAAATCTGGTAATAAGGATCTTTCCTTTAGCAGAATTACAATACCAACAAGTTCAGCTTCCACCTGAAGTCTAAATATTCTAATAGAAAACAGGATTAATGCCCCCAACTCCAACATCGAGCTAAAATATTTCCGAAACAAATAGAAACTTCTAGAATACAATTTTCCACGGTGGTTAAGCCGCAGTGCGTTCGGCTGGTGTATCGAAGGTCCTGGGTTCGAATCGTGGTGAAGAGCTAGGATATGTTCCCGGGTCCGGAGGGTTGTCCCTGAATCTCCCCAGCTCAAATGCGTACATGAATTTAGTTTGGGTAAAAAATGGCGGCTGGGCATTGTACTGGCCATACAATCCCCTTAGTATGCTGTGGCAACAGAAACTGGTGGAACGCTGCTTCACCGACCCCCATGGATCAATTTGGGCCGACGGGATACTTTACATACTTGTACCAAAATAAACTATGGCAGAGTACAGTATATTGTCAAACTATCCACTCTCTCAAATCTGTTGTTGTGTGTTTAATTTTTTTTTCAATCCAAAAATCAATGAAGCTTTTTATTTTTATTTTATCGAAAAACGAACTCATGGTTTCTTATGGTGTCACAAACCAGTCTAGTTTACTGCACTGTAGTTTCGGAGACGGAGTGGGGGGGGAGGGGGGGGGGCTGGAAATACTATCATTGTGAGGTGCACGCAGCATAGATACGCACAAAAAAAGTCTAGACGGGTGTTTACAATGTCAATCTGGCGAACTGAAGACTTCGTTTCTGGACAACTCTAAATGCAGGGTCATGTTTTTCTCTATGGGAAATTTAAAACAGGGTCATGACTCACGCGCCTAAGCGGGAAAAACAAAAAATGTTGACAATGGTTTTAAAGTGTTATTGTTTGGCTCATATTATGCTCTTGTAGCGCACTAAACTTTTGTTGTTGACTGGATAATTATGTTGTTTTTAGGGCCCCTTCAGTCGTTGAACTATTCTAGGGATGTGATTAAATTATTAGATATCCATAAACATGTGTTTGTTTTAGGGGCCCCTAGTCAGTTTAGCTATCCCAGAGCCGTGTTCCAATCATTAGATGTTCACAAACATGTTGTTTTTTTTTTTTTTTTTTTTTTTTTTTTTTTTTTTTTTTTTTTCGGGGGGGGGGGGGTGGGTGGGGCGTAAGGCATTTAGCTATCACATGTGTTGTTGTAGGGCCCCCACTCGTTTAGTTTTTCCAGGGCCATATTCCAATTATTGGAGGCTCAAAAACATAGAAGCGTAGGCCTGCTGAGCCAAGTGGACTCTATCCCTGGGCAAGGAAGCCTCTGCCTTATTTTAATCGAAGTCTAGACAGATGTCATTGGAAAGTTTGTGCTGTCCTCACGGCCGCAAAAAAAGGTATTCCGCGGACAAGCACATAAGCTCAAATTCTACTTTCCCCCGCATCTGTGACAAGAGAATCTTTTAAAAAGAACTTAAAGACCTTTCTCTTTGGATAATACATCTGCCTTTGCAAGTCACACCAGGAGCGCACTGAGCATGCTAATTTAATAGCATGGATAGTAGCGCTATAAGAAGTGCCCATTCTTATCTTCTTATCTTATCTCGCGAAAGTCAGACTATGAAAGTCTGCTGAGATTTTCATCTGACTCGTAGAAATGACATGAGAGAGAGAGAGAGAGAGAGAGAGAGAGAGAGAAAGAGAGAGAGAGAGAAAGAGAGAGAGAGAGACATAAAGCGTTTATAACGTAAAAAAAACGTAATTTCCCCCACCCCCTTCCCAACAATTAGTGCTAATACCTACATAGTTGCAGTGGCGTAGCATGGGGGGGGGGTACAAATTTGAAAGCCCCCCCCCCCGGGCCCCCAATTCCTTTGCAACGGCACTGCATAGTTGTTAACATAACCACATGCGCAACCTGCCTACTTGTGTGTTTACTACTAAATGACTTCCTGCTGTTTGTTGTTTACATATCATGCATAAATCGGTATATATCAAGTCCGCCCGGGCACTATTTTTTTTTCCACAAGTATTACTACCACCGCCCCCGCCATTTAAATGTTTATTTCATCTTATTGTGTTTGTTTTTGTCTTTTTCAAAGAGAAATATGTGGCCAGAAACTGGTTTTCCTCGACACATATAAATTATAAAAAAATAAAATCCCTCTCTCTCTAAAAGTAGCAAAGTGTCGCTAGTTTTTTTCTTCAAATCAGTGCTATCTGCACTCTTACAAAAAGCAAAAAAAAAAAATACTAATATCATTCCGCTCCACAGCCTGGCTATGTCGTCATCAAAACTTTTGTTTGTTTTTGTTCAACCCGGTACGTTTGTTTTGTATTTATCTTGTTTAGTTTTTGTTTTTCACATACGCCTTTTTAACAACTCTACTAATTTCTGTCTCCCCTTGTTGTTGCGGTGATTGTTGAAAGTAACAATGTTTCATTTTGGTCTTTTAAAACATTGGTTGTAAAAAAATGTATATATATATAAACTATATTATCTAACCGCTTCACGTTATCAGCAAACGTTTTAGAAGTACTTTTCTCACCAGCTGACCGCGTTATAAACAGGTACACATTGAGTCTCTAAAGGTGCACCTCGACCTAGTTCTTATTTTCACCCGACGTAGTGCTCGTTTGTTTTTCTTGTTCTATCCTTTAATGGTAACCAAAGATACTAGGACTTGCGCGGTGATTCTCAAAATGTTTTGTGTGTGTGTGTGTGTGTGGCTGAAACGACTACATATAAATTAAATTAACTACTGCAGTCCCCCTTACCAAAGGGTAACTGTCGGTGCGCCGTTGACTGGGATACCGAGGGTCCTGGGTTCGAAAAGCGGCAAAGGCTAAGATTTGTGCCAAGATTTGAAAAGGGTCCCTGAATCAACCCAGTTCTGATGGGGTCACCACACCCAATCACACGCCACACCCCTTCACACGCCCCACTCCATCACACGCCCCACCCCATCACACGCCCCACCCCATTACACGCCATACCCCATCACACGTCACACCCCATCACACGCCCCACCCCATTACACGCCATACCCCATCACACGTCACACCTATCACACGCCACACCCCCTCACACGCCCCACTCCATCACACGCCCCACCCCCTCACACGCCCCACTCCATCACACGCCCCACCCCATCTCACGTCACACCCCATTACACGCCCCACCCCATTACACGCCATACCCCATCACACGTCACACCCATCACAAATCACAAAATGCGCACTTACCCAACTCACTCAACTTGTTCTAATCTAACCTTAAGTATAAAGCATTCATAAGAAGCCGGCTGGTCCAGCGGTTAGTTCACCGGACTGGAAGCCGGCTGGTTCAGCGGTTAGTTCACCGGACTGTCAACCAAAAACCAACTGACACGTCGCGGGTTCTATCCCGGCCACCGACGGATCCCTGTCGCCCTGCAGGAGTTTCGGGCCTGAAAACATATTTGCGCCTGCAGGCAGCAGTGTGTTTACAGAGCGCACTGAGCATGCTAAGATAGCAGGGATAGAAGCGCTATATAAATAACCAATTTAATATATAGAAGTGACCCCCCCCCCACACACACACACACACAAACACACACGTTTTACATTCTGCCACTCTAGCTTATCTACCCCCAGACCCAAAAACCTGAGAACCCCCGAACAACAAAACCCTTACTACGAACTTATATAAAAACATGTTTTCACGTCTGTAGTTTTGTATTTGCCCTGGCGCTATAGTATGTTTATGTCTGTAGATATATATTCAATATTCTCTGGTGTCCAGATTCAAGTAGTGTCAACGCTCGCTCTATCGATCTCTAAAGAAAGACAACAACGGAACATTACATGCAGACGCCATGTTTGTAACCGATTTATCCAGCTTTACATGGCAACGTTATTTTTTTTAATATTTAAAAACTAGAGCAGTTTGGGGTCGTCGAATGGAGTCGGTGGATCTTGAAGTGGAGTCTGGGTATTGGAGTGTGGAGTCGAAGTGTATCGCTCCTACAGCAAAGTAGCACCGCTGTGGTGGAATGAACTTCCGAACACAATTAAATAAGCCTACAATATAGATATTTTTTAAACTAAATTAAAAACACACTTTTTCGAATTTTTTGAAAATAACATGTGGTAAATGTAAAGCGTATTCGAAGACTGTTATGAATATCGCTATATAAATTTGTAATTTGTGGTTGGAAGTCCAGTTGTTGGAGTGTGTAGTTGGGGGTGTTTGAGTCAAGTCGTGTTGTTGGGCCGAAGGGGATGAGTTAAGGCGAATGCCGGGTGAAGACGGGTAAAAAACACACGTCTGCTAGGGTTCTAGATCATCAATGGGTTAATAAATAAATGGGAAGCAAACAAATCCCAGCCCGCTCAGCGGTGAAGATTTAAGGTTAAAGTTCAAATCTGTAACTGTAAGCGTGAACATTTCGGCTATATTTTGAGATGCACTACGAATTCACCATTTTTTGAGAACCGTTTAATCCTGGGCTAAAATCGTGTAAGAGGATCTGGTTCAGTGAAAAGATGGAGAGATAATGATGTTGTGGCGCGGGCGTGTGTGAGTGTGCGATTTGTGTGTGAGTAAATGCGTCGGTCTGTTTTAGTGTGCTTGTTTGCTCATGTGTATGTGGAGTTTTTTTTTTTTTTCGTGTCTTAGTGCTTGTACGTGTATGTGAGATTCTGTGATTTTGAGATTCTGTAAATGTGATATTTTGTGGATATGAGATTATTTGTTTGTGAGATTATGTGTATGTAAGATTATCAGTTTGGGAGATTACGTAGATGTGAGATTATTTTGTGTAGGCACTATATGGACGTCTTTGTGTATCTGCAAATGGCTTATATTTGTGTCTGAGATATTGAGATTCAGTGGAAGTGAGATTCTGTGTATGTGAGATTATGTGAGATTCGGTCTAATAATATGGTGATTATTTATACGTGTTTTAAATTTCAATAAAGCTTGTTGACTATTCAACAACAATGAAAAAAAGAAAATGTTCTTTTTAAGTTAAAAAGTTTCGTTTTAGAATATACATTTTTATTAATTGAGATTTCCAAGTTATTGTCTTGGACTTTTACACATACTATAATAAGGGGGGGGGGGACTGACAGTGTTTGACAAAGTGGGAAAATGTATAGGTAGCAAAATAAATGGACGAGCCCATACATAGAATAATTAATATTTCAGAAAAACTCAAAGCATAACTCGAACGCATACAGTTAGCTAATAACTTCCACTTCAATAAAAAGTGAGGCCGGTTGGTCCCGTGAAGCCGGCTTGTCCCGTGAGGCCGGCTGGTCCCCTGGTTAGTTCACCGGACTGTCAAACGAGACGGCCCGGGTTCTAGCTCTGCCACCGACCAATCCCTGTCGACTTGCAGCAGTCTTGGGCCTAGTGGACGTAATAATCTTTTTTTTTTATGGAACATCTGTAAACGTACAAGTTCTATAAGTCATACAATAATATGATATATGAAAATATAAAATTGTTTATCATAAAACCTCATTAAAGATCTCTCCTATTAAAATTTTAGAATTCGATATTATTGAGACAACGAAAAATATATTCCTATGTACTATAGTACTATAGTATTTTAAAAAAATAAACTACATTGTACGCGTTCGGCTGTGGTACCGAAGGTCCTGGGTTCAAATCCGGGTGAAGGCTAGTCTTTGTGTCCGGGTCTGGAGGGTGTCCCAGCTCTGATGAGTATCTGACTTTAGTTGAGATATAGTAAAGGTGGCTGGGCATTGTACTGACCACAAAATCCCATATTATGTCGTGGCCACAGAAGCTCGTGAACGATGCTTCACCGGCCCTATAGTTCAATTTTTTTCCGACGGGATACTTTACTTTTTTACTTACGATTTGTAGGGGCCCAAAACCTGTGCGTTGATCAGTCACACCATTAGGATCCTCCTGGGGTTCGGCCCTGTAGCGATAATCCCGGAATACTTTGGCTGACATGTAGCTTATCCAGAATCTGGGCCACGCCATGGTTTGTCCTACATCTCGTCCACGGTTCAGGACTGTGCCTACAGGTCTAGGCTAAGACAGTCTGCGCTACCAGATGGCTGTTTTTATTTTCAAATCTTATTTCGTCACCAGCTGTTGTGTTATATAATACGCGACCAGGTAAAAAAAACAACAACAACAAACGAGAATCCCCCCCCCCAATGCAAAACATCTTATAGATGTGCACGGGTCAAGGTCGCTGCCGCTAACCGCCTTATTATGTTGTTCTTCATTGTCACAGTGGACATTTTAGAAACTAAGTTGTCATTTTTCTCAAACTGTGCCTTTGAAATTTTTTGTTAATAAAATACAATCTGCATAGAAGATCAATGGAGACACGATGACCGAGCCGGCAGCGCGTTCGACTGACGTGCCAAAGGTCCTGGGTTCGAAGGCTTGGATTTTTTTGTCCCCTGAACTCGAGGGTGTTCCTGAGTCTGCCGGGCTCTGATGGGTACTAGACATTAGTGTGGGTTAAGTACCGTAAACTAAAGGCGGCTTGGCGTTGTGCTGGCCACAAAACCCCCTTTGAATGCCGTGGCCACAGAAACTGGTGGAACGCTGCTTCACCGGCCCTATGATCAGTTTGGCCCGACGGGATACTTTACTTTTTTTTTTCACATAGAAAATAAACTATAGCCGACCGAATTCAGTTTCGGTTTCGGCACCGAAAGTAGGCAAATGGTCTCTTTTGGCGTAGTTTCGGGTTCGGACGAAGCCGAAAAGTTAGCTTTCGATTTGCTGTCGGCCGAAACTGATGTTGACTTTCGGTCATCGGCCAAATATCTGTTTTAACTTTAAAAATTCAGACTGCAACGCTAGAGCTGCTTCTATTACTCTGCTTGTTGATAATTTCATTTAGTTAAACTGTTGCGGATTAATCTGTGTGAAGTAAAAAATTGAAGTTAATCATAAAACTAGTTAATTTTACACAAAAATAAGCAGTCCTTTAAAATCATTTGTTTGGCAATTTCTGTTTATCCTTCGGTTTCGGCCGAAGGTGTAGTGAAACTTCTGTTTCGGCTGAAGGTCTAGTGAAACTTTCTGTTTCGGCTTCGGTTTCGGCTGAATTCGGTATGGTTTCGTTTTTGGCCGAAACCAAAAATTTAAAACATAACGAGAAATCTTACACTGAAGAATAGATGAACGACAAACGAGCCAATTAATGTTTTTTCATCATTTTCCCCTAACAAATTGACAGCGTAATGTCACTACCACATTAAGGTTGTTGATATTGTCTTTTAAAACAAATCTAATCATATGCTGTTATACTCGATTTCACTTTCGTTTCTATCTTTGTGGGATTGTGGATGGGACTGCTAACGTCCTCAGCGACTTCCAATCGAGCTCCAAGAAACCAGGGGCTCTCAAACTAGGACGAAGGCATGTTCCATTGTATCACTTAAGAGATGTGTCAATGGCCGCAACCACCCCACCCCCCTCCGTCTCCAAACACCCCGATCCTATATTAAACCTATTTGTGTAATTTTATTACAGCCAATATTGTTGAAATAATGGTTTATTAACTACAGCTGTATTATTTACTTGCTTAAATAAGTTTTTTTATATGTTAATAAGTATGTTACGTATATAAAATTAACAATAAAATTTGATGTGTATCAACACTAGTTGTCTGAATTTCACGAAGAGTACATTTTTTTTAAGCTTACTAGCGATTTTTATGGGTTGTAATAAATTACACTATACAACCAAGAATTTACCGACGCTAAGGTGAAAAAAGACAAAAGTCATCAATATTATCACTAATGAGAAGTCTTTAAAAATCTAAACTAGATTTGAAACTCTGTTATTTTTAAACATTGTTTTTCGTGACCCAAAAATTTATTTTTGCTTTTCGTAACACGGTACCGGATAGAGAAACGTCAGAAGTCAATCTCTGCATTAAAAGACTTTGAAATATTATAATAATATGGCATGTTTAATTAATTGAAGAAACTTTACATAATTATCTCCTTGATCTTAGACCATGTAAATTTCATTTGATGGAATTAAAAAAAATAAACAAAGTTCTCCAGCACCAGTGTAATAAAGTTTACAAGTTCCTATGTTTTTATCTGCATTGATACGCCGCGTGTAACCATGGCAACCAGCGTCTTCATTCTCAAATACTTCCGGTTCTTTGCCCTCTGCTCAGGTTGACGTCCACTCGTTCTATCAGATTATTTTTTGCCGCCAATTTCTTGTACCTGTTTCGAACTATATTTTTCTTTCGCTTTTTTTTTGTTTCCGTATTGGTACCAGCAGGATTGTGGTAGAAACCCAAAACTTTAACAATTATTATATACAAGAATAAGTATTCTGCAAAGAATCCTGACAGCCTTCCATTTTCTCACTACCTTCTCACTACATACAAATCCCTGTTTTTTTTACTCACTCTTACCAACCCCTGCCTCCATCCCTCCACCCCCTTCCTCTTTCCCTACCATCTATCCCCCCCCTCTCTCTCTCTCTCTGGGTCTCACATAATACAGTGTTGTTGTTTTTGTTGTTGTTAAATCCAATTTTTAGTTTTCTTATTTAAATCTCTGTATAATTGTGTTTATTTTAGACTAAGGCTAGCAATGGTGCAAATTGTGAAAGACTGTTTTGACCTTTAGATAATTAAACCAATCTGGAAGATATTAAATATTGATTGCCTAATTTAAATAAATGAATTAATTAGCAAAATCATCTAAGAAAAGGTTGTTGTTGTTTTTTCATGTGGATATAACGTCAAGTCAAAAATAGAAATCGGAAATACCTGCTAACAAACTTATGAATCTATCCGAAACACGTTTTTGACTCTAGACCAGGTGTCGGCAACCTTTTGTTAATAGTGTGCCAAAATGGGATTTCTAAATCATTCAGCGTACCATCAGCCTGAAAATCAACCTGCTCTACTATATAGTTTTGTATATATTTTACAATGATAATAATAATGACAATTTCTTATAGCGTTTCTATCCATGTTATTAAACTGAGCCTACTCAGTGCGCTCTTGGTGTGAATTGTAGTGGAAGATGTATTAGCCAAAGAGAAAGGTCTTTAAGTTCATTTTGAAAGACTCTATTGTCTCAGACTCTCTCAGTGTCTTAGGTAAACTGTTCAATAAAGAAGGCGCCACAGATTCAAATAAGCGCACTCTAAGGTACGTCTTGTTGTGTCCAGCCAAACTTGGAGTTTTAAGAAGTGACTGTGATGAAGAGCGCAGTTCACTAGATGGCTCATGCTTTGATATAAGCTCTCGAAGATAGGAAGGAGCAACGCCCTTTACGCATCACTATGTAATGGGCATAATTTTGTGCTCTATTCGTTTTATTACCGGGAGCCAGTGGAGATCCCTTAGTGTTGGGGAGATATGATCTTGCCTCCTCACCCCCGAAACAATTCCCGCCGCAGTGTTCTGCACTCTCTGTAATCTCTGCAGCTGGTTCTGGGGCGAACCCCACATGCACCTGTTGCAGTAATCTAACCTTGACTGGATAAGAGAGACTGCTACTGTATTGGCCGTACTTCTACTGACTTGAGGTCGCAGCTGACCCAAGCGCGTAGATGAGATGAACAAGCCTGAACCACAGCACTGACACGTGGAACCAGTGTCAGTTTATTATCTTATAAGTATAAGACAATTAATTTAGAGCCGTAGCAAGACCAAGGCCAAAAAAAAAGGAGCGTGCTGTAGATGTAGAGAACATCATTAACGAGTTTTATATTTAATAACAAATTGACGCGTTTGTCATTATGATCTTTTTTATTTGTATCCTTTCATAGCAAATAACAAATTTCAATAATCAACTTACAATTAATGGTTTTTAATCTTTTTAATTTAGTTGTCAGAAGTCCGGATGTAGCTCTAGCTACTTCTCAGAATTATAGTTTTGATCTCAGCCTGAGATTTCCTCTTGTTTATTTTATCATTTTGTAACTATGGAAACACTTAGACCATTGCAATTAAATGAAACTGATACATTATGATCATTTAAACGGAGTAGTTAATGTAATGTTTAAAAATGTACAAATAAATCCTTCAATTATACAATATTTATATATGTAACCTGGAGGGTTACATTTTTTATGTTATCTAATTTTTGTTATGTTATTATATTATATTTTCTTTCAATGTTTTTATTCGCATTTTTGTACTTTTTGGGTTTGGAAAACCTAGTGGTATTCTTACAAAGACTTCTGGGTTTTTAGTGTTTTTTATGAGTTGTTTCCCTGTGGGGAAAGATAGTCCTAAAATATTCTTGGGCAAAATGTTTATTTATGTAAATACCCGTACCTAAAACTTAAATAGTCCTAATTCTTTATTTCACTATTTTTATTTTATACTTTTATAAATATTTTATTTCAATTTCATTTAACATGTTTAATTTGTTGTTATTGTTTTTTTTATTACCATGTTTGGTACTATTTTTATGTGTGTATGAGGATGTGAGTGTTCCGGTCAGGGATGGAGTCCGCCTTTTTTGAATTGATATTTAAAAACTAGTGGGACGGTATCAGGCTTTGTGCTAAACCTCTAGCTATGTGCTTGGGGCGTTGCTGCTTTGTAAACTTTGTGAGTATATGTCTCAGCTTAAAATGAGTGTTGTATAATATTAAGTTTAATATTTGCTTATTTTATACAGTTGTGTTATAAACTTTGTGTGCCAGTATTACCATAATTATTTGTTTTGGCCAGCTTTCTAAGGCTGGCACTGTGCTATTTTCTATAATTATAGTACACGTACAATACCTTAATGCCTTAATGAATATGTTTTATATGTCTATTACTAATTATATTTATCTACTTTTTTTCTCTGTTAGTGTGTCTTCTAACTGGGATTTTAGATGATCTATTTTGTTTCATTTAGATTTAGTTTTATATATTTTGTGGTTAGATTCGATTAGCAGTTGTTAGCAGGCAGTTGATAGAATAGTGAATAGTCTAGGTAGATGTTTTGATAGGATGATATATATATATGATATAATGTAATAAAGCTCGTATGAATTTATCTATAGTACTCTTTTAGTTGTGTGGTTTCTGGTGTTGTTCTTGTGTCGTGCTTAATGTATATTGTTTGTGTTGTGTTTAGCTTTTTAGGTCTTAATTTAGTTAGCTTTAGCCTTAGACCTTAGGGTCACTTTGGGTTTTCCGAAGTTGCACAGACTAGGACCTTCCATCTTCCTTTCACCCCTTACATATAATTTTCAATTATCTTTTTAGTTTGGTCATTTTATAGTTACATATTGTCAAACATTTATTAAAAAAAGAAAGAAACAAAAAAGAAATATTTTAGAAATATTAAAGCAAAGAAAACAGACTAATTATCTCCCTTTGAATTAACGTCTCGATATCTAATGCTAGCGATGCCCAAGTTTGGGTTTGTAAAATAACATATATTTCCTTTTTAATTATTATTTCTGTAATCAAATTCAGCATTATATTAATAGGCAATTAGAGGTATAAAATCAATTTACGTTATGTTGTAAATAAACATTTCCTGTAATAATTGTTTTAGTCGATTTAAGGAGTTTTCATTACATAATATAATGTTTATAGTAGCTTATAAAAGCCTTCTATATTTATTCAAATAATTAAAAAAATTGTTTCAGAAATACTTGTATATATGTTTCTAGAAGATGAGCTTAACCCTTACAGTCCCGGGCGCGTATATAGCGGAACTGAAGGCAGCATAGATAGAAGTAGGTCGGTACGTGAAGGGTTAAAAAACTATTTTGTATGTAATAAGTATGAATCAATTAATGAGTGCCAATTGTTCAATGTTAGGTATATATTTAGTCACTTTTGATTGGTCAAGTGTAAGTGACCTCTTTGTATGTTTAAAATAGCTTTCATGTGCGATGAAATCTGTTCACAAGTCACAAGTGTAAGTTAAACCAAAAAAAGAAAGTTGAGCGAATCCATCGAGGTTGTCAATAGCTGATGACGTTTACGCAAATTGGCAAGTTTTGATGCCCATTTTGCGTATGTTCAAAATTAAAACATTGTCAATATTACTCCGCTAAAACTAGATCCAGATCTAAATAGGTTGTTGTAAGATCAAGCCAGTCATACTTTATGTGAAAACACGAGTCCATTAATGTAAAAGTCTAGCCTATGTTTAGAAAACTCCGCTTTGATTGTTTTAATGCACTTCTAAAAAAAAAGCCAATATATCTATCCTAACCCTTACAGTCCCGGGCGCGTATATAGCGGAACTGAAGGCAGCATAGATAGAAGTAGGTCGGTCGGAGAAGGGTTAATTCACCTTAAATTAGGGAAGTAGTTAAACGTTTAAAAAAATTGATGTCACGGCAAGATATGTGGTCTAACACTTGAAGTGCTGTTTGACATTGCAATGTGTCGCTATGTCAGTCAGAAATATCGGCTTCAACATTCAGATCTCCTCATTCAATACCGGAAAAAAAAAATGTTTCATCAAGATTCACCTTAATTGCTTCCAAAAGAGAAACGAATCTATCCAAGATTTATCCTGGTCTAAGCCAATAAACACTGTGTGCAACAGCAGAACTCTATATTCCGTATGACTTTCTTGTGAAGATACTTTGATCGCCTGTAAATCAATTAAAAAGGGGAGAAACTATACATTGGACGATAACTATAGATTCAATCACATATCGCATCTCTAATGATGAAACCTTTGCAGATAAACATTTTTAAACTTAAACTGTCGACGTCCATCGTGATGTACATGTAGTTTGTCACACAGCAGCCATTAATTATGTTGACCTACGTTACTTAGACTTGCATTTAATAAATCTCCTTCTTGGAGATCTCTCGCGTGCCACTAAAATTCCCTCTGCGTGCCAATTCTGCCACGCGTGCCTTATGTTGCCGATCCCTGCTCTATACCATAGGTAATGAACGAGAAGAAAAAGGAGACAATCAATCAGGCCTGAATCAATAGTAAATATCTAGATGGCCGGACTGTAGTAGACGAAAAGTAGTTCAATAGTACAGAAGTAAGGATATACCTAAATTGGACATTTGATAACCTTGAAACCGTATTTCAGCTACAGCCTGGAAAAAAAGATGTTACCTTATTAAATACATGTGAACATTTTGGCCTAAACCAATTACAACATGTCTCTAAACTCTAAACTCTAAATGAAAGAAATTCTGAACAATTATTATTTCAGTTCGCATTGCGATGACATCCAGGTGTCTAAATATCCGTTGAAGAACCTAATTTAGTCACATTAATGGCTTTGGGGAAAATGCTTTATATCCAAACAACTAAATTTGGTTGTCTTATTTTTTAAACGCTTAAAATCTTTTAGTCGTGCTGTTTATGACTTATGACACAATATAGTGACACTAGTTTTACCATGACTTTCATTTCGGGGATCAAATTATTCCATCATCCTCTGCATATCTTCCTCATGTCTTGCTTATCCTGTCTGGCCAAATTGATTCATAGGGCCGGTGAAGCATTGTTCACCAGTTTCTGTGGCCACGGCATACTAGGTGATTGTGTGGCCAGCACTATGCACAGCCGCTATAGGACTACGTTGTTCTTTTTTTACTATTAAAAGACGAATTATAAATTGACAGAAGAAATGTATGGAGAATTTTGAGATAAAAAAAAGTTTTTGACTGTGTCTTTACTGTCCCGTAAACAAAACATTGAAATGGCAACACTTTTTAACATTTAAAAGGCCCCAATTTTCAGAAAATGATCCTACTGCCCCCCACCCTTCCTGGCAACGCCACTGCTGCTAGGAAGATGGTGTGGCTACATGTACAGACCACCCATCTACTCCTCTGCCAGAAAGATATGTTGTTCTTTTTTTTTGTTTTTTTTTTTTACCGGCAATAACAGGGCAGGGGATTAGTGAAACTAGAAGACTTTGAAAAAAAAATCTAGTCCTGTCATGAAAAGAATTCGTCCATGAACTTGCAAGTCGACAGTCCTTGTCTGTCAAGACCTCCCGCCGCGGTTTTTCTCTTTCCCCCCACCCCTTTTTTTTTTCAAAATATACATTACAGATATACATTTTAAAAATAAGTTTAGTGTTCTCGTATTTGGACAGTCCTTGACCCACGCAGTTACGCAACTGGCATTACCACTACCCCCCCCTCCCCTTCTTCATGCAGAACTGCATGCTGATTGGTGACGAAATGTTCTACTTACGTAAGCTAAGGAAACAATAGACAGGTTGTATCTATATAAGGAACAAGCCTAATTGCCCGGCGTTGCTACGGGGTGAAATAAAACAGGCTTGTATGAAAATTTGTATAAACTACAATGAACAGAAAGCTAAAAGACCTAATTTTAAAAATTATTATTTTTTAGTGAAGACTTTAAGGAAAGTAATTTAAAATAAATCTTGTAATCTGGTAAAAAAAAAATAGGCAAGTCTTTTTATGTAAAAAAAAATCTAAATCGCCCGGTGTTGATTGTTGATTTACAAACTTTAAAAAAAGTATATATTAATTGAAATACAAAATACAGGGGGGAAAGACAAATTACCTTTAAATTATAATATCTAATTAATTCGATATGGTGACACAGCGGCAGCGCGTTCGACTGGCGTATCGAATGTTCTGGGTTCGTATCCTGGTGAAGACTAGGATTTGAATCCGGGACTGGAGGATGTCCCTGAGTCTACCCAGCTCTGACATTAAAAGTAAAGGCGGGTTGGGAATTTGCTGGCCACACAATCCCTTAGTATGCCGTGGGCACGGAAACTGGCCAACGCTGCTTTACCGGCCCTATGCATCAATTTGGTCCAACGGGTACTTAACTTTACAGCCCTCGTTAATGAACTCTAAAGACGTCGAATACATTGAACAGCTTCTTCTTCTTCATTGTACTGTGGAGGCCCCATTAGACCCGAAGAAAAAGTTCACAATTTAAGGGTGATTTGATTGCGAACGCTCAAAAGTCTGCATTATCTACTTATTATTTTTTATAAAATACAAAGAAGAGTTATAAACAGACGACGAAGTTTCATTGGGGGCATTTAGTCCAACCCTCCAGTGCTGATTTGAAAGCCGGCACAGAGAGGGGAAGGTAAGGGAGGCCTGGTTCAGTGTGTTCCACAGTGTAATGGCTGACTGGAATAAAAAAAAAAGTATATTTGCAAACATCGGTCCGTGGGTGTGGAACACGCCAGTTTGAGCTGATGAACTCTGGCAGAGCGGGTCACTTGTTGGATGCCACCTGTCACAATATGACAATGGACTCCCCCCCCCCCCCCCCAAAAAAAAAAACAACAACATACTCGCCGGCATAATAATATTAAGCTAGACCTGAAACCTCATATTGGGCTCTGGATTCTGGATACTATCTGCACATTAACCCTTCCCGCACCGACCTACTTCTATCTATGCTGCCTTCAGTTCCGCTATATACGCGCCCGGGACTGTAAGGGTTAAGTAATGGCCACTTACGGCTAGAATGGATGGTGTGTGCTGTTATATGCAACTATTAAATTCATTCTGTATGTTTTCATTTGATGTTATTATTTGATGCAAGCTAAACCTATTTCTATTCATATTATGTTTCATTCATGCTACGTTTCAATAATGGGCCGTATTGCTGCTGAGAGTTAACACCCTTGCCCATTTTACAATTACGGTATATAAGATTGACTTGTATAAGGGGCAAGGGTGTTCACTCTCAGCAGCAATCTTTACAATTACGGTATATAAGATTGACTTGTATAAGGGGCAAGGGTGTTAACTCTCAGCAGCAATACGGCCCATTGCATGATCTTTATTTTTGCGTAAGTTCAGGGGCCAATGATTGACACCCCTCCCCACCCGCTCCGTGGGATGACCTTGTTTTATATTGAACATTGATAAACAATTGACAAGTCTTAAATATTATGCATGCATAAAGGTTGAAGTGTAATACAACCTGGTCCCGTTTGTTCATGTACTTCAAAACATGTCTTTGTGCTGCGTTACTGGTTGTACGAAAAGATGCAGTGGAAAATTGTTTATTTCATTTTCAATAGATGTTGCCAAAATACAACGATGGATTGTGAATGTCAGACGTGAAGAATCACCTATTTATAATACCAAACTAATTGCTGGATGCAAAATAATTTTCTTTTTTTGTTTTTATGAATCTACGCAACTCTTGACTAATTTATTTTATAAACAAAGCTAAATTTAAGTTAACGCGACTAACACTTTGAGTATTAATTATCGCCTACTCCTTTTTGCTGTTAAAAACGATTTCCTCATAACTAATCTTGTAGCCTTAGTATATTTATTTCTAAAAGACCAGAACTGGCCGTCGAGGTTGTAATCAATTGCCAAACACCAGCAAAAGCATGCTTTTTTTGTTTACGGAAATGCCTAAAATAATTTTAAAAAGCACCGGAAGTTCATGATCTCTCCCATTTGAAAAGGTCAGGCCTCAGTAAGACTTGTCAATTATCGTCTGATGTTTAAACAGGGGCAAATCACTCGCTTAATATTTTTTTATGAAATAAGCAACTGACATATATATTTTATTCAAGAAAAATGATAATATTGAAATGTAGACCAATGCTTTCATGCAATTAAGGATCTTTACTTTGTAAATAATTAAACCATTTTAGCTGTTAATTAACTAAAATCAATACCCACAGTGGTGTTGGACGTTGAATATCAAAAGGGTTGCACAGGGCGTCAGCATTCCTAGAACCGACCCTGTTCCTAAGTGCTCATCTTTAGTAATTAAAATTCCAACCTAATCACTTTAAATCCGTTTATACCAGACACATTAAAACTTTTAATGCAATCATTTAATAAAAAACAACAACACAAAGCTGCATAAAATTCAGCCAAACGATAATTATTTTTGTTTGTATTACCCAACTAAAGAAAAATTTGAACCATCAATTAATTGTTTACCTTTAAATCACTCTCGTAGACATCTTGATAAACAATTTCTTTTGATCAAACTTCAAGTTGTATTTTGTTGATATTTGTTTGTTTTTCATCACACAAAAAATATATTCTAATTCCACCGTCTTATTCTTGACTTATCTGGCACACTTCCTTGAAATGCCACGTGACCTTTTTCTGATTGGTTGGTTGCTTTTTTTCCCCTGCTAGTCTATTGGGTGCCAAAGAAAGAGAGTAAAAATAAGGAGAAAAAAAAAAAACTAGGATGATTGTGCCGAGTTGGCATAAAGTTGTAGATCAGGGATTCTCAAATTGTATTTTCTCTCCTCTACCCTTGGCGCACAGTTTTCTTCTATTAATGCCTCTCAACCTTTCCCGTACCTTACCACTTATCCTTAAAAATGTATTTTAAAATAGAAGTAAAATGTAATCTCGTCGGACCAAAATAGGGCCGGTGGAGCAGAGTTCACCAGTTGCTGTGGCCACTGCATACACTAGGTGATTGTGTGGCCAGTACAATGCCCAGCCGCCTTTACTTTACCCCAACTAAGGTCAGGTACCCATTAGAGCTGGGTAGACTTATGGACAACCCTCAAGACTCGGGAAAAAAAATCCTAGCCGTCACCGGGATTCAAACCCAGGACCTTCAGTACGCCAGCCGAACGCCCTGCCGCTCATTCACCATGACCCTATCTTAAAATATAAGAGCAAAAAAAAATTAATTTTATAATCGCAATAAAATTTTACATCCTCTTATTTTGGCTGCCATTTTTTTTTTACAATTAATACACAATAGAACTATTGACGGCATAAACTTTAATTATAGAACAATGGTTCTTCAATAACTTTGCCAATGTGCTAATTTCTTTGCTTTCTTTTTTTCTCTGCCGTCTATTGTTTATTGTTTACATAACGGTCGTACGCGTATTTCATCCCTTCTGTGTACGAGTAACCATTTGCTTGGGAACCACTGTTTTAAATAATTAATTTGGAACAGACTCGCCTGAACCTGTATAATGGAGAAATCGTTGAATTTTCATAAAGATACAACAAAAACAAAGAAAAATTCAGTTTCATAAAAATCTTGAAAAGATGTTTTAATTTGTCTCAAATTCTATTTAACTTGTTGTTTTTTTGTTGTTTTTTTGTTGTTTTTACCGCGCAGTTATTTTATGGAATAGCCACATTTTTTTGTTTTGCAATTTTTATGAAAAATTTTTGTTGATTTTTTTTAGATCTAGACTTAGATCTAATTATATTTTATTTATTAATTTATCTTTTTTTTCGGATTGACAATTTTCCATTAGGATTTAGGATGTGGAACTCATTAGACCAAGACTCCATCACTGCCCCATTCTGTGCCGACTTTCAAGTCATCTCTGAAGGGTTGGACTAGGAAATGAAACTTCGCAGTCGGCTTAAATTAAAATTCGTGTTTGTATTGTTTCGAATGTAGGTTATAAATGAATGAATGTTCAGTGCATTGGCCTAATAAGTGCGTATTAGATACTACGATTAGGGCAAGGTTTGACCTTTCAGACCTTAGTGCAGATTTAAATAAATAGTTCGTCCAGCATCGTGGAAATTGAGAGTTACATTCTAGATCGCAGTATCCTATGGCGCAGTGGAATTGAAGTGCGTAGGCCTATTAGGACCCTGTAGAACATTCGATGATCGTTTTCTTTGTAAAGCTCCCTACCTCATTTAATCATCCAGTTCTAACGTTTGTAGTGAGCAGTTACAATATTTATTAGTTGTACATTTTATGAAATTTTATGAAACTCTTGTGTTCACCTATCTGTTGGATGCATTTTTGAAGTTTATATTGAGTCTACAATTTAAATAAAATTGTTTATTCAACAACTGGAGTTGTTCCATGTATCACTGTTGAAAGAAGGATGTTGGAAAGAATTATACAGAATAATACTGCGTAAACCTGTTCAGTCAAGTGAACCCTAGCCCGGACTCCAGCCAGCAAAATCTTGAGGCTTCTTATAAAGATACGATTATTATTTGAAGCCGATTTAAGTAGTCGTAACAGTATGTTATAAATATAATAAGTAGTCATGCACACTTTTGAGCTCAGACCATTCGCAATCAACTTATCCTTACACTGTGGAATTTTTCCACCGGTATAACGGGGTCTCCACAGTACAATGAATAAGAAGAAAAAAACATTTATTGACTAATTGGATACACTGCATGTGTTAGCCGGCTGGTCCAGCGGTTAGTTCAACGGACTGTCAACCAAAAACCAACGGACACGTCGCGGGTTCTATCCCTGCCACCGACGTATCCCTGACGCCCTGCAGGAGTTTTGGGCCTAGTGGATGTAATAATCTTCTATCTAGAAGGAACGTCTGTAAACTTATAAGATAAGATTACTTCATTTATTTCGATTGTTTCATGTTGTTCCTACTTTTTAAATTTAAGACTGCCTGTCTCTATCTCATGAAGCTTGTCAACGCAAATTTTAGAGATGGCCTTTGATCGTAGGAGTCGACTCTTCGTCGACAGACAGACAAACATACAAAAAAGACTAACAAATCATATGACCTAAATATTTATTCACCCGTTTTAATACAACTATTTACCGGCGCCCTTTGGCACAAATTTCCGACGATAGGTCTGGACATCCAGAAGGGGTTGAGGCGGGCTGTTGCTAACTGCATCCCGGGGCCTCACGGCAGTGCAATGATCCTCGGTAGCGTCTCCATACGTAAGCCTACCGCTGTACTCTTAAAGGGAGTGTATCGGCGGTTTACACACTTCGCCAGACCATGGCAAAAACGATTATGTTCGTTCACCGAGCCCTGTTTTCTCTGTTTACAGAAGTGGCCTTCTAATCTGACCGGAAACGGCGGTTATGTTCGTTCTTCGGGCCCTATAAACGTAGTATCGGGACCGTTTCCTCAGTTTACAGAAGTGGCCTTCTAATCTGTCCGGAAACGGTTATACTCGTTATACGAGTGGTGCTTAAAGCGTAGTATCGGGATCGTTTACTAAAACGTACAGAAGTGGCCTTTTAATTCGGCCGGGTTCAGTTGTGTTTTTTTCTCATCTTTTAGGACATACAATAGTCTTACAAAAAAACAATAACTTTTCACAACTTAAATTATATATATAGCCTATATATTTATTATTGTATATATTTACACAATATGTGTTCTTACTTTTACAAGTAAACAAACGAAGACTTATAAGTATAGGTTATATACTGTCTTCCATTGATACAATACGCCTACATCGTTATCATTCCATTACTTTGGATTGCGCTAGTTTAAATCTGTGGCGAGTTTTATGTGGAACAGTTTGCCTCAGACACTGAGAGATTCCGAGACTAAAGTGGCTTTTAACCCTTCCCGTACCGACCTACTGTCTATCTATGCTGCCTTCAGTCCCGCTATATACGCGCCCGCAGGGCCCTCGAGAGAAAAAAAAGGTGCCGGTACGAGATCTTTTCTGGCCCCCCCCCCCCCAACACACTTTTTTCTAACACTTGTCATTAGTTTTATTTATATTACATAAGTTTGAAAAAAATAAAAGAAATCTTTTTAAAAGGTTTGTGGATCATTTTGTGAAACTGTCATAAGTGTTACCATTTACCATTAGAGTGTAGGCCTAATAATTTTTATCACAGCCTTACAGGTCTATTATAAAAATACATTAATCAAGTACATAGTTTTTAGTTTAAATTGTTATAGATCTAATTGTTCCTCCGCTTCAGTATTGATCAGAATTGATCCTGCAAATATTACAAAGATGTACACAATGGAAAAAGTGACGATTGATGAGTAATTTGGTTGAAAAGAACTAGAGAAGTAATGGAGGTTTTAAAGTTGGACAATTAAATTGTCGATTAACTTGTCATAATTCATTTTAATATGGATTAATTCGAATGTAAAAATTGGCAGAGTAAATTGAGAATATGATACACATGTTAAGGTAAGCTATTTGTAGTTGTCACAGCCACTTGATTTAATAGTTTGGGACATATCTATGACAGGTAAAACTCTGTAATAAATAAGTAGCAATATTAGATCAAGTCAATAAAAAAGAATTCAAGTTCAATGCGTTTTAACTTGTATTTATATAAAGTATAAACGATTAACAACTTCACAACTTTTCAATACGGTACTATAACAACAATTACATAAATATACATCTTAATCGCATTTTATTATTTACAAATATACCCAAATCATTCATCTTTTGAATGCTTACTATTTCGTGGAAAGAAATAGTCAACAGAAAATACATCAATAGGCCTACATGAATGATAAAAAAAAAACAGAGAAGAAAAAGACTAGTTTTATTAAAACAGGGCTGCCTTGCGTGCCTTTTTTTTCTTGGCAAAACTACGAATTACTGTGTCAAAGTTTAATATTGTCTTGCAATGCCAGACTCAATGCTGCGCCTAGCCAAGTTGTTCAGGCAATTCTGACTCATGGTAGACCTAAGGTAATTTTTGATGACTTGAAGTTTACTGAAGCTCCTCTCTGCTGTGAGGGACATCCTCGAACTGACACTTATGTTAGGAAAAATATTTTCTAATTTGAAATTTGCCAAAACATTTAACAGTTCCAATGCACCCAACTGTTCTTTAACCAAAATTTGCATTGTGAACCATTGTTAGGTGAATTACTTCCCGAAGATAGTCTTCACAACTTATATCATTATAATACTTTTCTGCTAACTTGGCAGCTTTATACTTCAAATCTTTTTCTGACATCTTTTGGTAGTTCCAAAGAAAGCTGAATGTGTCAGAAATATCTTTGACTGAATTGAACCGAACTGTAAACTGTAAGCCCTCCAATAATACTATCCAATACAACATAAAATATGTGTTTTCGAAAGTGGGCTTCCTCGGGGCATTCTTCTGTTTCATTCATCTCATTCACATTTTCATCAGTTGTATCCTCATCATGAAATCTTGTTCTTTTTCTGGCAGTTGTATTATTGTTCCTAAACAATTGTACTTTTATATGCAGGTTGGCTGCAACGAGTTTAGCTTCATTCCACATTGCTTTCCAACTGTTTCGCAAAGCCCCTAGTTGTGCACAATATTATAAGCTGTCTATGTTTGCAGCTTCCATATCTATAGTCGCATCGTAAACTTGAATGACTTTGTTGCAGAAGTCAATAGGGACTAGTATACTGTGCCACACGTCACACGACTAACATTATGATGCAAGTAAAAGAACCAACATAACATACAGATTTCATGGATTTCGTTTCTGATTTTAGGAGTAAGATTCAGCTTTAACAGATCTTCCAAAGCCAACTCAACCCCTGGTAGATGAGCTACAAATGCTTTTACCCTTTCAATTCTGATCTGACCATATGGTGCTAGAAATGCCATGAAACTTTGACCGTATTGTCCACCTCTTGAGGCTGCAACTGAAAATGTGTATTTACATTTAATTTGTCTAAAATTATAATACCTTTACCCCCCCCCCTCCCGCTGACTAACTAGCTTTGACTTCCGTACTATAATACACCGATATAGAGTATGTAGGCCTAGGCTACTAAAATCTAACAGGGAAAACTGTAAACCTATAAGGTTCATAGCTCTAGGCCTATATTTGTAAGTGTCTCTGGAGAAAAATAATAAAAAAGAGATCCTAAATGCTACCGAAAATAATCAAGCCCTATATTACAACTAAAGGCTTCATTGCATATTCAAAAAAATGTTCAAGTACACATTCAAAGAATATCAAAATCAGCGCCACGTGAGATTGTAGGGGGATTTCGGGCATCTCCTCTTAGCTTAATAGAAACAATTAAAAAATATTTGCATAATTGCCAATTTAATTTTAAATTTTAATATTCATGGGCTTCATGGGCCCCCTAAACTCTCATGGGCCCCGGTACGGCGTACCGGCTGTACCCCCCTCTCGTGGGGCCTGCGCGCCCGGGACTGTAAGGGTTAAAAAGAATTTTTAAATACCTTTCTATTTTACTAGTGGCTGTGTGCCTTACGCAGGGCTGCGGAGTCGGTAGATAAATGTTCCGACTCCGACTCCTCATTTTTTTTTACTTCCGACTCCGACTCCCCGACTCCGACTCCTCTGTATAAATATGCGAATGTATTTTGTACATTCCTTGAAGGAAAGAAAGGCAAAATACATCTAAGTGTCATTACCACAGGACTGCTGGCTCGAAAGCCAACAGTCTACTGTATTTAATTTTAAATATTCATGGGCCCGCTAAACTCTTGAGGGCCCCGGTACGGCGTACCGGCTGTACCCCCCTCTCGTGGGGCCTGATCAGTAGAGGTGACGATCAGCGACGCCAAGGGGCAAACTGCAGTATCCCTTACCAGTGAGAGTCTAGGCTACTTATGGGTGCTGCGTTCCCTGTAACAGCAGAACTAGGGATGTTAAAACCGGTTATCGGTTCTATAAAACCGGTTTAAAACCGGATTTCGGTTTCCCCCTCTCCCCCCACCCCCCGCGCAATGTCACACGTCACATGCCAGAACAGCCAAATTTGCTTAGTTTTGTAGGTATAATATTTGAAACTGCCAACTGGTACTAGAGCCTTGACGTGGCTTGGCAGCTTGTGTACCCTGACGACCCCCAGAGCTATACCAGCGGGAGTGTAAACTCCTGGCAGGTTCAACCAAGCTGGGAAGATCTGCGCGGGTAGGGGTCAGACAAAAGCTAGTGCCCTGGTCCTCCAGGTTGGGGGTTAAACATAAGGCTAGCAACCTTATTTTGTAAAAAAACGCAAATTGCTACAGAAACACCAAACACAGAAAAAACTGAGGACTTTGACCTGGGAAGGAAAGAAACTTCTAGAAGTTTTATGACGTTTAGTGGTAAAAGCCGAAAGGAAGCCACGAAGCCGACTACCTTTCTTTTAACCATTGGAACATGGAATGTCAGGACCATGTATGAAACTGGCAGAGCCCTGCAAGTAGCAGCTGAAATGAAAAGAAACAAAATTGAAATACTGGGCATTAGTGAAACAAGGTGGACCCAAGCAGGACAAACAAGGCTGTCGACGGGAGAGCTATTATTGTACTCTGGGCATGAAGAAAGTGAGGCCCCTCATACACAGGGAGTAGGACTTATGCTGTCTACCCAGGCACAAGGCACCTTGATTGGATGGGAGGCACATGGACCCAGGATGATTACCGCCTCGTTCCGCACAAAGAAGAAGAGGATCGCTTTGAACGTGATACAGTGCTACGGCCCCACAAATGATGGTAGCGAAGAGGATAAGGACCAGTTCTTTTATAGATTGCAAAAAGTCCTAGAGACCTTCCCACACAAGGACATCACTATCCTCATGGGTGACGTCAATGCCAAGATTGGGACAGATAACACAGGATATGAGCACATCATGGGCACCCAGGCAGTGGGAGAAATGAACGAAAACGGGGAAAAATTTGCAGACTTTTGTGCCCTAAATAACATGGTGATAGGAGGCAGCATCTTTCCCCATAAGCGTATTCACAAGTGTACATGGGTATCGCCCGACAATCGCACAGAGAACCAGATAGATCACATCTGCATTAATAAACGATTCAGACGGTCCATGCAAGATGTCAGAGTAAAAAGGGGTGCAGATGCAGCATCGGATCACCATCTGCTGGTGACCAAACTGAAATTAAAGCTGAAGAGAAACCCTATACTGTACATGCCAAACAGAAGAGAGAAGTACAATGTCAACCTCCTAAAAGATCACATGTACAGAGAGAAGTTTAAGCTAACACTAAAAAATAGGTTTCAAGTGCTTCAAGAACTTTAGGAAGAAGAAGACAATGTACCCAACAGATGGCAAAAAATTAAAGAGTCATTCAGAACAACATGCCAAGAGGTAGTAGAGAAAACGAAACAGCAGCATAAAGAGTGGGTAACAGCAGAAACTTTGGTCAAGATCCAAGATAGGAGGAAGAAAAAGGCAGCAGTAAGCAACAGCAAAACAAGGGCAACCAAAGCAAAGGCTCAAGAGGAGTATGCAGAGGCTCACAGAATAGTAAAGAGAAGCATAAAGAAAGATAGGAAGAATTATATAGACGGACTGGCGAAAGAAGCAGAACAAGCAGCGTACAGTGGAAACGTGCGACAGCTGTATCATATTACCAAATGCCTTTCTGGTAAGTTCAACAAACCAGAAAGACCTGTCAAGGACGAACACGGGAAGGCCATCAATAGATTAGATCAACAAATGAATAGATGGGTTCAGCATTTTGAACAGCTTCTTAATATGCCCAAACCCCTTACTGATACCCCTATCATTGTGCCAGCAAATGAGGATCTCCCGATTAATTGCGAAAAGCCGACCAGAAACGAGATTAGGAGAGCCATTGCTGGTATAAAAGATGGGAAAGCAGCTGGACCAGATGACATACCAGCAGAGGCCCTTAAAGCAGATGTGGATTTGTCAGTAGAGATGCTATACCCACTCTTTGAACGGATTTGGGAAGATGAAAACATACCAGCAGATTGGAAAGAAGGTTACCTGATCAAACTCCCTAAGAAAGGTGACCTCAGTAATTGCAACAACTACAGAGGCATCACACTTCTTTCAGTGCCGGGAAAGGTCTTTAACAGAGTCCTCCTTAATAGGATGAGAGACATTGTTGATCCCAAATTGAGAGACCAGCAGGCAGGCTTCCGGCAAAACAGATCCTGCACGGATCAGATTGCGACGCTTCGCATCATAGTCGAGCAGTCATTAGAGTGGAATTCCCCGCTGTATATACATTTTATTGATTATGAAAAAGCCTTCGACAGCGTGGACAGAGAGACCCTTTGGAAGCTTCTACGACACTACGGCATCCCAAATAAGATTACCAACCTTATCAAGAATTCCTACAATGAGATGTCCTGCAGAGTCGTACATGGAGGACAGCTTACAGACTCTTTCCAAGTGCGAACCTGAGTTCGTCAAGGATGCCTGTTGTCGCCATTTCTCTTCCTCCTGGTCATAGACTGGATTATGAAAACATCCACTCAGGAGCGCAGAAACGGTATACAGTGGACCTTGTGGGACCAGCTCGAAGACTTGGACTTTGCAGATGACATTGCACTCGTCTCTCACAGTCAACAACAAATGCAAGAAAAAAACAACATGGTGGCAGCCACATCAGCACAGGTTGGACTGAACATCAACAAAGAAAAGAGCAAAACCTTGAAGATCAACCCCTCTTGTGCCGAATCAATCACACTGCATGGAATCCCACTCGAGGAGGTGCAGTCCTTTAACTACCTGGGGAGTATCATTGACCAGCAAGGAGGAACAGTTGCAGACGTCAAGGCAAGGATAGGCAAAGCAAGAGCCGCCTTCATCCAACTCAAGAATATATGGAACTCCAAAGAGCTGTCCCTAGATACAAAAATTAGACTGTTCAACTCTAATGTTAAGTCAGTCCTGTTGTATGGCGCGGAAACTTGGAGAATGACAAAAGCTACCACTGGCAAAGTCCAAACCTTCATCAACAGCTGCCTCAGAAGGATACTCCAGATCCGCTGGCCTGACACCATAAACAATACCGACCTCTGGCAAAGAACCTGCCAACGCCCTATAGAAGAGGATATCAGAAGAAGAAGATGGGGTTGGATAGGGCACACCCTGCGCAAGCTGCCAACCAACATAACCAGACAGGCACTCAAGTGGAACCCGCAAGGCAAGCGGAAAAGGGGCCGCCCAAGGAATACCTGGCGACGCGACCTTGAGGCAGACACAGAAAAGATGGGGTACAGCTGGACTCAATTGGAGAGAATGGCCCAGGACAGAGGACTCTGGAGATCTGTGGTTGGCGGCCCATACCCCAGCTGGGGTGACGGGCAATGATGATGAATATTTGAAAAATACTTCAAACTTAAATAGTGTTTGCAGGGCATTAAAGGGGTTAATTTGTGTGAATACAATTTGATTTTGTACTCTTTACCATAAAATTCTTAAGAACTAAAAAAATCTGGGCTAATTGATTGAAACCGATAATAGCTTTCAATTTTTCAATAGTGATAATCAAATTACCGATTATCGTTGACCATAATATTAAGAAGCATAATTATGAAGTGGCATATATTTATGGTAACTTGTAAAATAATGTGTTGAAAGAGAATCAAAAGAATGTGTATTTAATAGTGCCGTTAATAATAAAGCACAGACGCGGTGTTTTGAAAATAAAAACCGGTTTTCGGTTTCTAAACCGGAATCCGGTATTCCGGTTTTCGTTTAACATCTTTAAGCAGAACACAACACTATGAAAAGTATAAATATTGCCACCAGGGCCGTTTTTTTGGGAGTGTGGGGGCCCTGTTCCCAAATTTATGTGGGGCCCCTCGTGGTCTCGCCCTGCCTTCCACAAAGGGCCTACCTCAGGAAAGGGCCGTTAATTCATATTACAATTTGTAAAATCATACATTTTATGTTGGACGTAGCTTGTTTGAACTGGATCTCTTTAAATTGTATGGGAATAAATGGATTTTATTTTACATTTTCAACGAAATATGGGGATGTCACTCAAACATTTCTTTATGGTATGTGTGTGGGCCCCTTTTGTGTGGGGGCCACTGTTCCAATGGAACATGTGGAACATGCCTAAATACGCCACTGATTGTCGCTCCTAATTGTGCGTTACGTGCGTAGCGCATTTATAAGTCGTAAAGGCGGCATTTTTGTGTATACCTATTGAAGGCAAATTACATTATGGAAAGAATCGTAAATGTGTAAAAGCCTCTCTAGGCCTCTAATAAAAGTATGCTTGTATACTAGTAGCTTTAAGATGCGTTTTATTTAGGACCTATGGCC
Source organism: Anisus vortex (assembly GCA_949126835.1). Lineage (NCBI taxonomy): Eukaryota > Metazoa > Mollusca > Gastropoda > Planorbidae > Anisus > Anisus vortex. The sequence goes on from OX421504.1 coordinate 34,897,555, forward strand.
TAGGCTTATAGCCTACAAAGGCAGTGTTTAGCATTCCGAGAAAACCGCGCGTGCCTTGTCCTAGCAGTGCCGTTGTTAGGGATTTGGGAACCCGGGTGGGGGGGGGGGGGGGGTTGGCCTCTTTAGGGGCCCCTGCATTTTGACATTTGACATTATGACATAAGAAAAAAACAATTCGGACACTACTTGGGGGGGGGCCCTCATGTAGGGGCCCGGTGGGACTCCCCCTCCCCTACTTACGCCACTGTTTCCTAGCATTTGAAATCATTACAAACAATGTGAATGGTAATTAGTAATTTGGGCACTTGTATAGCGTCATCAATACCGGCGCCGAGCAGTCTATATGACGTTCAAATAAGTTCAAAAGTCTTTTTTGTGTGTCGACCCGCTATAGTTTGACAATAGGGATAGGATCTTGAGTAGGGATGGGGACTTAGAGAAAGAAACAGATATTTTACATTCTCATATCACTAATTTCTGTAGGCCTGTTGATCGGTTGTTTAAAATAAATGAAGCCATGTCTTTTTCCAATCTAAATTTAGTCGGAGTCGGAGTCGGTACATTTTTTGCCGACTCCGACTCCAGGTACCCAATTTTCTCCGACTCCGACTCCTCGACTCCGACTTAGACTCCACAGCCCTGGCCTTACGTACCCATACAACTGCCACTACTGTAATTTATAGGCTACCAAGGGCGCACTGAGCATGGTAAATGTAATAACATGGATACAAGCGCCGTATAAACAGTCGTTATTATCATTCCATTCCTTTTCCTCGAATTCGTTTCAATTTTTGTTTACTTGATTCGAATAATTCATCTGTGCTTTACAATATCACACTACTGCTAAACTTACTTAAAACACTAACAAACACACAAACACGCAACCAAACAAAACACTTCTTCTATTAGCCAGTCTGCGGAGCAGTTTGCTCTCCCTGCAGTCAATGCCAGACAAACCAAATACATCATTCTCAAATTCCTGTGTAAGGAAAAAAAAGTATGTTAATAATATAAAAAAATATTCCTATGTTTACAAAAAAATTTTATCATCGCCATTATATTAGTTCCCTCCCAGACATCTAGAGAGTTACGTAAGACATTAATAGTTTGGTCACCGACCGGTTTTTCCCAGTCTAGTTATATAAGGACAGCTCTGGAATTTCCAGAATATTTATAAAAAAAAACAACTAGTATTTCCTTTTAATTGGGTTTCGGTTTCATTAAATAATTTCATCCCATTTTATTTTATTTTTTTAAAGCGAGAATAATGAAATGTTATAGGAAAAAAAGAAATACAATGAATATATAATTAATATAATTAATATATGGTTATGGTAATGGTAATGGTAATTTATATAGCGCTTCTATCCATGCTTTTTTAGCATGCTCAGTGCGCTCTAGAAGACTATTAATCTGTGAGAGGTTTCACTGCTGCCGGTTAAGCGCATGTGATAACAACTCAATATTAACGTCATCTAGTCCCAAAACTATAGGGCGACAGGGATCTGCCGGTGGCGGGGCTCAAACCTGCGACGTGTCAAGTGTTTTTTCGGTTGACAGTCTGGTGAGAAATTGAAAATTGAGAGCTAGGCCAGCCGCTAGGCCAGCCGGCTTCACAATATATAATTAATAATTAATATATAATTAATATAGAGCCTAGATATAAATATAAAAATACAAATATAAAATACAATGAATATATAATTAATATAGAGCCTAGATATAAATTTTAACATGTGTTCGCAAAAAAAAAAGTAAAAAAAAAAGCAAACGTTACTAAAACATTTTTTGAATTTCATTAATTAGTTGTTGTTTTAATGCCGACACATGTTAAAATTTGGTTCTCCCTGTCTCTCTCTCTCTCTCTCTCTCTCTCTCTCTCTCTCTCTCTCTCTCTCTCTCTCTCTCTCTCTCTAATTAGATATAATAAACACCACGAAAAGACTTGTGAAATAATATTAAACATTTACATTCTTATGTGGATAAATTAAATTAAAACTTTTTTTTTTCTAAAAAAAAACAAAAAATTAATGCTTTTAATTTGTATATTTCATTTCATAATGTGGAAAGCCCAGTGTTTAAAATGTTTTTTTTTATTGTAATAATCTGCAACTTAATGTTTGCTGTCAAGATATACAATTTCCCCCTGAAGCCTTTTAAGCCAAATGTGTTTTTTTAATATCCTGCTTGGGTAGTTTAATTGTTTTTTTTAAAATATAAATAATTTTACATTTGTGCTTGGGTCTGACAAAAACATATTTAATTAATCAGTAAATAGTATGAGCATTGTTAGATTTATAATCATCAAATTAGTGTATGTCTTGTGTGTGGATAGATAATATTTTGAATCCGAGTGGCATCTGGGCATGGAATGGGTTGTAAAACTATGTAATTTTTGTGAACAAACCAGGTAAACCAGTAACTTAACCCTTACAGTCCCGGGCGCGTATATAGCGGAACTGAAGGCAGCATAGATAGAAGTAGGTCGGTACGGGAAGGGTTAACATCATTTAAAACACTAATCGAACTGCAAGACTAGGACTCAAATCATGGATAAGTGTAGGGAGCAACAACCTTCTGTATAAAATAAGGAAGCGTCTGTAGTGTGTAATATAAGATAAGATAATATAAGATAATATAAGATAAGAAAACGAAATTTAAACCCGTATTGTACATATATATGTGTGAAGACGCGATTAAAACACTAATTATATCTAAGTTTGTCGAAAGATGTGGACATTCAAGATTTTAAAAAATAAATGTGTGGGAAGGGGGGGGGTATTTACCCTTGAGAGGAACATTTACAACTGTAAAAAGTAAAGAGTGTTCTAGAGCAATGTTCTCAGCGTCCTCTTGTATGGATCTGAATGCTGGAAAACGACAAACACTATTGACAGGAAACTAGAGGTGTTCCAGACACAAACCCTACGACACATCCTCAAGATCTTCTGGCCACAAACTATATCGAATGAGGAGCTACGTTGGTTAACAGGGCTAGTCCCATTAGCAGAGAGCATCTCAGCAAGGAAATGGAGATGGCTGGGACACGTATGCAGAATGTCAGCTGACTCCCTCCTAAGGACAGCCTTGAGGAGATGTAGCCCCAGGTCCAAGGTCGAAAGTCAGACCAAAAGAAACATGGAGTGGAACGTTGGAATAGGGACCCGAAGGCTATAGGCCTGAACTTGGAAACAGTCCCTCGAGCTGCAGCAGAACGAGATAGATCAAGATCTTTGGCTTTCGCCTCAAGCGCCAGCCGGCACGGCGAGGACTGAGTGAGTGAGTGTAGAATATGTTGTTTTGAGAATCCCTGTATTATTCAATAACCTTGTCGATTTAATGAAACAAAAAAAAAAAGTCTGTGTTCATTTGTGTGTAAATATATATTAATTTCTCCATTACATAACCTGATTGAAATAGCCATTTTCAGCTATATAACGTTTTTTGCTGACATGTTCCTTTTACTTTTCTTTATTGATTTGTTGTTGTCATTATCTGTCTTTTTTGTTTTTTCTTGTAGAGTTGAGTATTTATTTAAAATAAAGAATGGTTTTGTCTGGAAGTAAAGGTATGGTGGCAGTGACAATAAGAGGGGGAGAGAGGGAGAAGAATATTCACCCTGACCTATATACTGGAGTCTATCACAATGTGATTTACTGCTGACTGTTTGTTGTTTTACTCTCACCATTCCTCCAATCAATTTTTTTTTCCGGCTAACGTTTATTCACAGACTTAAACACCGCTAAATCAAATTTACCCAGACACAAGACTACATAAAGTTTGAGAACGTAGCGCGTACATGTCTGGTTGTGTAGAAGAAATAAAACAAGAAAACCGTAAAAACAAAGTTTTTATTATACTCCCTTTCTTTACAAACTAAGTTTACTATCATGTAATTAAATAATTTATAAGAAATGTAGTTTGTTTAGTCTTCTTCGGTACTAAGTATTGTTTTCAAATCATAATTTTTAAGGTACATTGTTACTCACGCTTTAATGATCACTACTGTAGTCCGGAAGCTTACGCATTCTTATCATACCTTATGAAATTCCACACTAAAATTTCCAATCGGTAATGTCGGCCGCATTCTGATTTCCGTGAAAATTTGTACGGCTTGCAGTAAACACGACACGAATGTAAACATGAATTTATTTTTCCACTTCAATCACAAAGATAGAGCGCAACGTTTAATGATTTCACTACAAAAGTAAAAAATTTCGAATCGGTAATGTCGGCAAATACATATTTAATTATAACGATTGCGCATTAAAAAAAAATAATTGCTTTTGTTTCGGCTATATTGTGTCGTTTTCGTTCGTATTTTTTTCGTAAAAACTAACATATCCGAAAAGTTTATGTACTTCCGTCAAAGACAGCCATGTTTTTTCGTAAAATATATTCCTCGATTCGCAACTTGGTAGAAGGAATTCGTGACTATTCCAAATGCTAAGATGCTGAAAATTTGATAGAATGTATTGTTAATCTGTGCAAGTCTGCTGCCCAAATTTCAGCTCGATCGGACCACGGGAAGTGCTGTCATCCAAACAACCATCCATCCAAGCGGACAGACAGCAGAACTTAAAAGAAAGGGAGTAAAAAGAGATTTGACGGGGGGCATTGACCTTCTTAACGAAACTGAGAAACTGAAACTGATAAATTGCACAACAGAAATATACCTGTTCGTTTAATATACGGTATAAATAAAATAATACAAAAGCATTGGGGATGACGGGAAATATAAGCTAGTAGCCTAGTAATCTATATAGCAAAGGTAAAACAGAACACTATCCTTTCTTATTTCATATGGAGAAAATGCATAAATATTATCTATCTTCCCATGTAGCATCCATTTCAACCACTAAAAATCTCCATTTTTTTTTTCAAGCAGCGGGTCCCCACATTTGTTTAATATAAAGAACCTCCCTGGTTTGTTGGTTTTTGTTTTATGTAGTATTATTCTAATAATTACAAATATCGACTGTCTGTTTTAGGTTTAACCCATTTTTTTGCTCATCTAACCCCTCAATATTCCCCGATGTTACTTTCGCGTATTTTCAATCCAGGGTTTATAATGTACAATTCAGGTTTAGGGAATGAATTCACGGTATATAGTATACAAGAAAGGGCAACTAGGTGTGACCCCCCCCCCCTCCACAGTAGATGCATAGATGTTTCTTCTTCTTCTTCTTCTTCGCCATTATCAACTCCTTGTGGAGCATAGGCCATCAACAATCTCTTTCCATGTCCTCCTGTCTCTGGCTATCTTCTCCAACTCCTTCCAAGTTCTCCCGATCACCTGCACATCCTTTTCTACTCCCCCCCCCCGCCAGGTGTTCTTTGGTCTACCTCTTCGTCTTGCACCCTGGGGATTCCACGAAAGAGCTTGTCTAGTCTAATTTGTCGTTGGTTTCCTCAATGTGTGGCCTATCTATCCATCTCCATCTCCTTTTTTTGTATTTCTTGTTCTACTGGAATATGTGCTGTCCTAGATGTTTATTAGAGAATTATTTTCTTTTAAAAAAAAAAAAGCGGGTAAGCCTCAGACTTGTGAGAGACGGTCTTTGAAAATATGAATATTTTCCCTGCTCTATTTCTGTAGCGTGTAGCCTTACATTATACAGATACCCCCTCCCCCCTCTCTCTCTCTCTCTCTCTCTCTCACACACACACATACACACACACAGTGTCACCTTGCTCTAGTTTTCTTGTTCTGCTTACAGACCAAAAAAAAAAAACAAACCCTGATGACCTTGACAGTTTTATTAGTAATGGTAAGACGCTAAGCAGTATTGATGTATCTCTCTTCCTTTCTCTCTCTCGCTCTCTTTCTCTATCTCTCTGAAAAGGAGTCCATGTGACCTGTTGTCAGATAGCCGCGGGCTCATTCGAGAGTGCCCCCAGAAACATCAGGAAATGGTACACGAGCTGGAATGAGTCAAAGGCCCTTGAATGTGTGACATCATCTAAAAACGGCCTGCCACGTCGAACAGACCATAGTGGAATCTCCGAAAAAAAAAAGGAACAGTCAATAATTGCCCAATTTCAAACTGGGCACTGTCCTATAGGAGGTTTATTTTTACCAGGCCCCATCCATACTCGGTGCCGAAAGAAAGGTCTAAAGAACTTGAGAATCGAAACCGGGTCGCCCTCATGACAGTCCGATATGTTAACCACTTAGCTAGCGAAGACACATGCCCCGAAGTAAAATCGAAAAACTATAATATGAGACAATAAGTTCACTTGTCTTTAAATTAATTAATATGACTGGTTGAACACACACACACAGTCTACTTTATATCGCTCCTTCTATTAAGAAGATTATTGCGCCCCCCCCCCCCCCCCCCGCAATCTAGTCTGGTCTTGCATTTCTATTAGTGTTTTAAATTACGTTAACTTAACTGGTTTTCGTGGTTTGCCCAGGCAGCCCAGCCCAAGCTCGGATGCCACCCGGAAAGCAAAAAGTACTTTTATGCATTTGTTCTCACATAAAGGTATAAGGAAAGTGTGTTTTTTTTATCTGAGCATTGCAGAAAGTAGCTATTGTATTGTATTTCTAAATTAGAGTTTGACGCGTGTTACAGCAGAGTTCGTTCTCCGAGTCCTATATCTTGACTCCTATAATGCGTGTCACGGCAGAGCTCGTTCTCCGAGCCCTATTTCTTGACTCGTTTAATGTGTGTTACAGCTGAGTTCGTTATCCGAGCCCTGTAACTTGACTCGTTTAATTCCTGTTACAGCAGAGTTCGTTCTCCGAGCCCTAAATATTGACTCGTTTGACGCGTGTCACAGCAGAGTTCGTTATCCAAGCCCTAAATATTGACTCGTTTATCACGTGTCGCGGCAGAGTTCGTTCTCCGAGCCCTATATCCTGACTCGTTGGGGTTCAAGCCAGTGTGAGCCAGGCGATAAAAATTAAAATAAATTGTCTTTTTCCATGTTCTATTTCTGAAGCGTATAGGCCACGCCTTACAGTATACCTATACCATCTCACCCGGGGCCCACCCATACTCTCCTCCTCCCCCTCCCCTCTTCGCCACAGTCCCATTGTCACCTTGCTCCAGATTCGTTGTTCTGTTTACAGACCAAATATAAAATGATGTGGTGTGACCTTGGCACTTTTACTAGTGATGGTAAGACTTTAAGTAGTATTGATTTCTCTTTCCCGCTCGCTCACTCTCTCTCTCTCTGTCTCTCTCACTGTGTTTCATCTCTGTCTCTCTCTTTGTGTCTCTCTCTGTCTCTCTCTCTCTGTCTCTCTCTTTGTGTCTCTTTATGTCTCTCTCTGTCTCTCTTTATGTCTCTCTCTGTCTCTCTCTCTTTCTCTCTGTCTCTCTCTCTGTCTATCTTTATGTCTATCTCTGTCTCTCTCTGTCTCTCTCTGTAGCTCTCTCTGTCTCTCTCTCTCTGCCTCTCTCTCTGTCTCTCTCTCTGTCTCTCTCTGTCTCTCTCTCTCTGTCTCTCTCTGTAGCTCTCTCTGTCTCTCTCTCTGTCTCTCTCTGTCTCTCTCTGTCTCTCTCTCTGTCTCTCTCTGTCTCTCTCCGGCACTCTCTCTCTGTCTCTCTCTCACGTGTATTTTTTTCTCTCTCTGTTTCTCTCTCTATGTCTCTCTCTCTATGTGTCTTTCTCTCTCTGTCTCTCTCTCTGTCTCTCTCCGGCACTCTCTCTCTGTCTCTCTCTCTCACTCGTGTATTTTTTTCTCTCTCTGTTTCTCTCTCTCTGTCTCTCTCTATGTGTCTTTCTCTCTCTGTCTCTCTCTCTCTGTCTCTCTCCGGCACTCTCTCTCTCTCTCTCACTCGTGTATTTTTTTCTCTCTCTGTTTCTCTCTCTCTGTCTCTCTGTCTCTCTCCGGCACTCTCTCTCTGTCTCTCTCTCTCACTCGTGTATTTTTTTCTCTCTCTGTTTCTCTCTCTCTGTCTCTCTCTATGTGTCTTTCTCTCTCTGTCTCTCTCTCTCTGTCTCTCTCCGGCACTCTCTCTCTCTCTCTCACTCGTGTATTTTTTTCTCTCTCTGTTTCTCTCTCTCTGTCTCTCTGTCTCTCTCCGGCACTCTCTCGCTGTCTCTCTCTCACGTGTATTTTTTTCTCTCTCTCTGTTTCTCTCTCTGTCTCTCTCTCTATGTGTCTTTCTCTCTCTGTCTCTCTCTCTCTGTCTCTCTCCGGCACTCTCTCTCTGTCTCTCTCTCTCACTCGTGTATTTTTTTCTCTCTCTGTTTCTCTCTCCCTCTCTCTCTCTCTATGTGTCTTTCTCTCTCTGTCTCTCTCCCTCTCTCTCTCTATGTGTCTTTCATGCTCTGTCTCTCTCTCTGTCTCTCTCCGGCACTCGCTCTCTATCTCTCGCCCCATCTCTATCTCTATCTCTCGCCCCATCTCTCCACTTATAATGTCAAACAGTTCTGAGTTTATCACGAACACGTTATTACATTTTTCCTCTCGACACGACAACCATCTGACTTCAGTGTGAAATAGTAATTCGGCGCATCCCGACTGTTTTCGCAACTGTGTAAAGCAGGTATGTGATGGGGTTGGTACGCTGATGTCATCACGCTGGGTAATCGTATGTGGATGTATCTGCATGCACATATTAAGTATAGAATTATATTTCTATTCTGTGTCTGCATGCGGGTAGGCCCGCCTGTAGACTGATAAAATATGCATTTTCTGATGGTCTTAGGTGACCTCCCATGAAATGGTTCTTTGACCCATTAAGATTTAACATATAATGTTGGTATATTATTAAAACCATATTCTTTTAATTTCTTTACAAAAAATGCAACGTGAGCGAACCCGATATTTAAAAAAAATAATAAAATAAAATTAATGCTTACTAAATATACTCAAGGGAGAAAATAGTCCTAGTTTTAAGTCTCTGGAGCAATGATTTTAGTTAACAATTTTTTTACTTCACAATTTGCATTTGAAAAAAATAATATTGAATATGCACATACCAGTATTGGTATCAAATTGATAAAAATACGAAAAATGAACAATCAATTTATTAATATTTTACATTAAAAATGTAATTTTTTAAACACCATTTTAGCTACTAGCTTGTTTTCATTAGTACGCATTTACCTCCTTTAAACAGTGTTGGTATATATGTTACGCACAGATAGTGTAATTGCCCAGTTCATGCACTGTGCAACTTTTTGCCCAGTTCATGAAATGGGCAACGCGGTTGCCCAGTTCATGAAATGGGCAGGTCTTTGCCCAGTTCATGAAATGGGTAGGTATATTTTTGCTCATTTCATGAACTGGGCATTGGTTAAAAAAGAAGTTTTATACTTAACTATTCTTATATAAGCACTCAAACGTAAAATTTTCTATTCCTTACAACATCCCAAAAAGAATATCAATGGAAAGAGCTGATTTTCTCATTCACAAAAACCATTTTTTTTATGTTTATAGTTTGAATATTAACAGAGTTATGATATTTTTAATGTCTTTTTTTGTATTTTACAAACAAAAATTCGTCCCTATTTATAGGCCTATATTGGCTATATCCATTTGCGATCGCAAAAATGTTTTTGTTTGTATAACTTTTAAAATTAAAAACCTTTTTAAAAACGGCTTACATGAAAAACAGTCTCAAAGTAGGCTAAATTTCAACAATGTTTATTAGGAAAGTTTGAAATAAAATTAAACTGTGTAGTCTAGGCCTATTTTAAAAGTGTTTTTTTTTCTTTCTATTTGGCGTTTGTTGTCGATATCGATAGATCTATTATCGAAAACACTTTAAACGTCTGAATTTCTTATATTTTCGCTTGCTGAAGTTTATTACAATTTTTTGACTTTAAAAAAATAATATTTTGGCTTAAAAAAATAAATCAAATATAAGAATTTGTTGTTTTTTTAATTAATAATAAAAAAAACAACATATAGGCTTAACTAGTCTAGCCTATTCAGTAGCCTATATCAGTAGGCCTATATCTCATTATCATTATCTCTAAAGCTGCCTTCGTCTTATAAAACCAGTAACTTAACATTATTTAAAACATTAATAGAAATACAAGACTAGACTCGGACCACGGATGAACGTTGGACGCAATAATCTTCTTTATAGAAGGAGAGTCTGTAATAAGATTAGATATTTAAATGGCACACCATAGCAGATAGCATAGGCCTAGATGTTTTTGTTATCTTGGGTTGGAAAAATTGTAATAGGGAGGGAATAAACAATAGGATACCTCTATGCCCCCTCCCCTTTTTTTAGTAAAGGTTTGTTAACATATTAAATAAATGATCAAACAGACTATTACTATTATTACTTTTGAAAGCTTAACGAAACAAAATCCTTTTTTTTTCCATACATCATACATGTAGGATTGTAGGCCTAGGCTATTATTTTAATTAAAATATTTTTATTTTGAGTCTTTATATAAATGTCTGAGATAGCCAAGATTTAATATAGGTCTACATTTTAAATGTATTTTTTACAATACCATATAATTTAAGCAATATGTGGCGGTAAGGTTATAGAATCTACCAATAAATGGTTAGCCTATATTTATTATATTTTTCAATGGCTTACTGGATAGGCCTAATGGTCGAGTTTTTTTTCTTTTCCATCTGTTTAAACTTTTTACAAGAGAGTTACTTGCACAGTTCATGAAATTGGCAGAAATACACCTGCCCATTTCATGAAATGGGCAAAGACCTGCCCATTTCATGAACTGGGCAGTCGCGTTGCCCATTTCATGAACTGGGCAAAAAGTTGCCCAGTACATGAACTGGGCAATTACACTATCTGTGCGTAACATATATAACTAGCAAATAACTAAATTATTTTTTGAAATCCTTATTTATAAGGTTTGAAGAATGAAAAGTAAAGATGAAGAGTCCAGAGCAGGGTTCGGCAACCTACGGCATAAGTGATAAGTGTTTTCCTATGGTCCTTGGCGACCCCCACGAAATGGTCGTTCGACCCCCCAAAGCGGTCGAACAACAGGTTGGGAACCGCTGCTTTAATACATCTTCTTACATCACCAGACATGTCATTGTTTTTTCCTCGCTACCTTATAACTGTGGGGGCACGGCGGCCGAGCGGTAGCGCATTCGGCTGGCGTCCTACCTAAGATCCTGGGTTCGAATCCTAATACAGCATAGGATCTTTTCCCGGACTTGAGAGTGCCCCTGAATCTACCCAGCTCTAATGGGTACCTGACACTAGTTGGGGCAGAGTAAAGGTGGCTGGGCATTTTGCTGGCCACACATCCCCTCGTATGCCGTGGCCACAGAAACTGGAGAGTGCTGCTTCATTAGCCCTATGATCAGTTTGGTCCGAAGGTCCGAAGGGTAGGTCTACTTTACTTTTTTTTTTTACTTTATAAATGTAATTCGCTATTGTTATTAATTATACTGTAAATGTATGATATGCAGGATAAAAATTGAACAAAATTAAATCATACTGATTAATCACTAGTCTAGAACTAGAACAATTTATAATTATATAGTGGGAAATAGCATATTATGTATCTCTAATGGGCTGTTCTTTAATGTCACGTGACTTGGATCAGTCGGCCATTTTGTGCGTTTTGTCAATACTGGCGTCTCCAAGCAACGCTAGCGTGACCGTCAAGGAAAATCAAATTGTACAGCCACAACTAGGGTTGCCATAATGTAGTCGGGGCACACTGAGATGGGGGTGTAGAAATGAAGTAAACATTTAATATAACTTTTTATTTAGAACACAATTACATGGAACTTGTTACGCCAGAAGTTGTTGGTAGGGCCTACACCATATTTTTGTGGCGCTGCTTAAATAGTGCCAGTTCCGTATTACTAGGTAGGTCTGGTATAATATTCTCGAATGATGGCACTAGATCTAGAAGGTGCTTGCATCGTCAATACAAGACACGCAACATGCAATGCCAACTTTGAGACGACCATGTCAACATAAGCTCGTTGACCTGACAAAACTTAACTGAGGCTGCATTTACATGTTGCGCTAACAGATGGCGTATTGCTTCAGTACTTGGCCATGCTCGTAGCAGTATTTTGCAAAATCGGGACAAAATTGGGTCTTGTCGGGATGTCGGGACAAGAAGGTTCACAACGGTGACAGTCCCGACATATCGGGACGGATGGCAACCCTAGGCCACAACAAAAACGCCAGTGCGAAGGATGATGATTGCTTCTTTCTGATCAGAATCTGAAATTCTAGGGACAGTCTTTGCTAGATCACAACGAAGATTGAAGATCATCTCCCACAACAAGTCTACTTCTCTTTTTAGACTTGATAACCAGCAAGCTGGCTGGAAAACCCTCTGTTTCACACAGATATTTTGTTGGAAATAAAAGAAGAAGGCACAATACATTTTGATATCGTTGTTAATAAGTTCAATGAACTCCTCTTGTGTTGTCTTATCTTAGGCATACAGGCCTATATTAAAGACGCTCCTTCCCACTCCGGAAGAAAGAGTAGGCCTACTTATATGCATTTGTTCTCACATAACGGATAAGGAAAAATTGTTTTTGTCCTTATGCCTTATAGGCCTTTTTATCTGAGCATTGCAGCAGGTTGTTATTATTGTCTCGGGGACATCTTCAACATTGACTTCTAAACTTAGACTTATTGTCACTTATCCAACACATTTAGATTCGAGTCTATTATTATCTTATCGTCTTATCTTAAATATTACAGAAGTTTATTGAGTCTTACGCTTATGCGGCTTATCCTATACCTACCGGGGTATATAGACTATAGTCTTACTTATTATTATTAGGAGGGCAATAAAGACTATCTATTCATCTATTGATTTATTAGAATTGCACATTACAGTGGATCTAAAATTAGGTAAAAGGTGATAATGTCACTCATGTGAGTGGTAGATCTATTATTAGCTGAAGGCCAAGTTATTATATAGACCAACGGGTCAATAAGCTAATATTTAGGCCTATCGTGCTAACGAGTCGACCATATTATTATCTTACATTATACAGTGAAATTACCAGTAAAAACGATAGGCTCGACGAGTTTGTAAAACATTTATTCTATTGAAAGCTGTGTGTCATACAGCCCGGTTAGCTCAGTCGGTAGAGCATCAGACTTTTAATCTGAGGGTCAAGGGTTCAAGTCCCTTATCGGGCGAAGTTTTTTTTTCAATTGTTATTTTTTTTTTCTTATAATAAAATACTAATTATAATTATATTTAATTATATGTTCGGCGTTCACCAGTTTCTGTGGCCATAGCATAATAGGGGATTGTGTGGCCAGAACAATTCCCATACGCCTTTACTTTACCCAACTAATGTCAGGCGCCCACCAGAGTTGGTATTTACGATGGTCTTGGCTAGGTAGACCCTTCCAGACTCCAAATATTAGCCTTCACCAGGATTTGAACCCAGGACCTCCGCTTCGCCAGCCGAACGCGCTGCCACTAGGCCACCATGCCCGGTTTCATGCTTCATACTCATAGTTCCACGAAATTTTACCAAAAGCTTCTGAATTAATTATCCAGTATCATTTAATCTTTTTTTTTGCTTATATAACAAGCTATAGACGCTTCTTTTATACAGAGGATTACTGCGTCCTACGCTTATCCACGGTCTTGCATTTTGATTAGCGTTGTAAATTATGTCAATCTACTGATTTTCCCTGGTCTACACGGGCAACCCATTTCATGCCCAAATGCAACTTGGAAAAATTTCGTAGGTTGATATCAGTGATCCCTGTAGATGTTTGATTAAAAAAAACAACCACCCAGCGGAAAAAAAAACGTAGAAACCACGAAAACACGTGATCACCACGGTTGTTCACCGTCGATACGCCAGCTGGGAAAACCTTTTTTCAAAATAGTTCTCTTATCTGATACCATAGACATTGCCCTACATGAAAAATGAGTTAGTGTCATATACAAACAACACCATTAATAACAACACACACACAACATAAACAAAACAATACAAATCAACTGAGAGTAGTCTGAGATAGAGAGAAAGAAAAAGAGAGATAGAGAGAGAGAGAGATAGAGAGAGAGAGAGAGAGAGAGAGAGAGAGAGAGAGAGAGAGAGAGAGAGAGAGATCAGTCATAATATATCTAACCCAATGTAATGAAGAAAAGTAGTGCAAATAACTTGAAAGTCATTCAAGTGGAACGAGTTGAATGTAAAAAAGCTCAAGGTAAGAAGTATCTGCACTGAATGGAAGCTTTTTACGCTTATAGAATAGACCAGTGGTCGGAAACCTACGATACGCATGCCAGACTTGGCACGCAGTGCAATTTACAAAGGCACGCGGAAGACCTCCCGAAAATGCAATTTTTCTACAAGAAATTTAGTGCAAGAGTAGGATGACTTTTATGCTGTAGGCACGCTGAATGAATAGGAAATCCTACTTTGGGAGACTGTTATCAAAAGGTTGCCGACCCCTGGAATAGGCTACTGAATAATCGTCTTCAAACGAACAAATCATCAATGAACGAATAATTATTATCAACGAATAAATAATGATCGACGGATGAAAAAATCATTGACAAAGGAATAATCATCGACGGATGAAAAATAATTGACAAATGAATAATCATCGATGCACTAAAATATCATCAAAGTGACAACTAAATTAAAAAAAACAACATGAAATACAATTAGCCTTAGGAAAATGGGTTCCTTTGGCATCAAATAAAATTTCAATTGAAGTAAAGCGACCATTTCAAAACCCCCATACTCTCTTATCAACAAATGAAAATTATGCCCCCACCCCCACCTAACGCACCACCTATCTATATATATATAACGCTATGTGTGTGTGTTTAACCAATCAAATTGGTTTAGTTAAAGACACGTGACCTTATAGCCTCACACTTTACCTTTGCAATTTGACTTAGTAGCCTACCCAGGTTCGATTCTCCAGTTAGTCTTTAGACTACCTTTTTTTTAACCCTTCCCGTACCGACCTACTTCTACCTATGCTGCCTTCAGTTGTGCTATATGCGCGCCCGGGACTGTAAGGGTAATTAAGAAATTTTGTTTTTATTTCAATTAATATTATTTAAAAAAAAGATTGTAGATCTACCAGCAACACCGGGTAGTTTAGATTTTTGTTAAATAAAAGACTTGATTATTTTTTTTATCTGATTACACTGTTGTTGTTTTTTTCTAAATTACTTTCCAAATAGTCTTCAGTAAAAAATATTATTATTATTTTAATAAATAGATCTATAGAATTCTGTTCATTGTAGTTGATACATTTTTTATTTGTAGCTTATACTGGTCTGTTTTATTCCCCCCCCCCCCCCCCCACGGGCAACGCCGGGAAATTTAGCTCGTATATATATATATAGTAGAATGTATGTGTGAATTTCGATTCCCCTTGGTTTACTTAAAAACACGTGACCTTATTGTCCATATTTTACTTTTGCGATTCCTAGCCAAAAGATAGTCCAAACTTTTCGTTAAATAAAAGACATGCCCCCTTTTTTTTTTTTACAATATTTATTTTAAATTTCCTCCCTGAAGGTTTTCATGAAATAATTAATAATTATATTTTTAAAATTATTATAGGTCTAGCTTTCTGTAGGCTACATTGAGTCTTGTAGTTTCTAAAGATGTATTATCAGTATAGGCGTATGTATTGTTTTCCATGGGCAACGCCGGACAATTAAGCTTGTTTTACTCCCTTTCTATTAGCTCGTACTGTCTGTCTGGTTGATTGCTTGTTAGCAAAACTTTGCATCCATTTTTCGACTACTTCCCGTCGTCCAATCGAGCTGAAACTTGGGCAGCAGACTTGTGGCGACTAACAATACATTCTATCAAATTTTCAGTTAAAAAACTTAATTATACAACAATTATGTTTTTTTTTTCATTTAACAAACACTTCATAGATAAATGGTCTATGGTTTGGTTTCACGTTGAAAATAATGGTACAACTTTTATGTTTTTTTGCGGGCAAAAGCTAGAAAAAAAAAAAGATGGGCAAAATTTTAGTGTGGAAATTCATAAGGTATAATATCACGTATATTTTTTTAATCTATCAAAATATAAATCAAATATAAACTTAGTTTACAAAGAAAGGGAGTATAATAAAAACTTGTTTTATGGGTGAGTTATTTTTATATTTACGCCATTGGTGGGCCTTGTTATCAAAAAAAGTTTGTCGACATTTTTTTTGGCCTCAACTTAGATACCCATGGCACACTGTTAAAATTAAAAGAGAGCATAAGGAGGTCAACAATATTGTTGCATTAGCTGTAATATTTGTAACATTTAGACAAGATAGCAGTATTTTTTTTGGTTGAGCTGTCACCTGCCAAACATGGCCTCCATGTAAAAATTTGTTTGCACTAAAAATAATTCCACCCTCGCATTTAAAATTTGCGTTCTTACTCGATGTGTCAAGGGCAGACGTATTGTTGCCCTAGTTGCAAGATAGTCAACAGCCATTGGAGGTTTCTAAAAATAGGTTTGGCTTTTCATATACTTTGTCCATTGATCGAGGTTTCTAAATTGTAAACAACCTTTTTTTTGGGGGGGGAGGGTCGTAAAAAAATCGTAGTCCATTCAGTCAGAACAATTTTTGGCATCGAATTTCAGTGAAAAAAAAAGTATTTGTGGATTGAGCTAAAAATAGCTCTAAAGGTAGCATACATTGACAAGTAATTCAGGTGTAGTTCTAAATTTAGCTATAATGTCCACTTGAATAATCAGGACAAATGCTGTCGCACTGTGAATTGAAACCAAGCACTTAAAGGAGTGTTTTCTGTTAGTGGTTATAGTGGGTGCCAATGAATGAATGAATGAATAAAGTAAAGTATCCCGTCAAACCAAATTGATAGGTGAGTCTTCGGCCGGCTACTGAAGGTGTCAAAGCTAGGGCTCTGGCGAAGCTGTTGTGGGAAGGGATTCCAGACGGACGGGCCTGGGCCTGCATAGGAGAATGAACGTTGGCCAACGGACACCAGCTTCGCACGAGGGATCCGAAGAGTGAGCAGGTCAGAAGCCAAGCGAAGTCGGGTAGCACAGTTCTGGACACGTTGGAGGCCCTGAAGGGTCAGTTACTCCACTGAGTGAGGCTGCCGCAATTTAAAATGCAATCCGGAAACTCTGAATTAAACATGCCTGGGTACCTGCAATTTTTTCATAGGCTAGTTTTTATTGACTTAAAAGCATATTTTAAAGTCCGTTGACCAAAGTTTGACGCGTAAAGTACATATAGACCAGATATTGTGAGTCGCTGCCTTATTCAAAATTTTCACAAGAATAATCATAGAAAGACAGCAGTAAATTCCAGGCTAAAAGAAAACCAAGCAGGTTTCCGAAACTGGTAAGTCTAGTATTGACCCTAATTGCCAATCTCTCCATTATCATCGAAAAGTCCCTGGAATGACAGTCACCATTGTATATCTGTTTCGTCGAATTCAAAAGGGCATTTGACTCGGTAGACAGAGAGGTAAAATGGAAAATGTTCAGACTCTATCATAATGTATCGAATTTTCTCGAGAATAATAGTATTATCGTTTGAACACTTCTAAAACTGAATCGAAGAAATCATAAAAGCCATTTAAACCATTTTGATCACCAGCGTACCTAAGTGTACAGACATAGCATACGAGTGTAGTGTTCATCGTTCTCAATATAAAGCTGTCTAAACAATCATTGAATGAGTATTGCTTCTGATTTGTTTGTTTTTTCAATGCAATAATTATGTACTGTAATAAGTAATTGAAAGGTACATTATGATTTAACATGTAATGTTGGTATATTTAAAAATATTCTTTTAATTTCTTACTAAGAAAATAATTCAATGTGAGCAAAACCGATGAATAAAATGTAAAACTAATTAACAAATACCTAATAGAGTAATAGCTCTCTTTAAAAATGTAATCAAGGGAGATAATAGTCTTAATTGAAGTCTTAGGGCAATGATTTTTTTTAAAGATTTTTTTTGCTACACATATTGCATTTTAATAAAAAAACCTAGACTATATTATATTTGCGTATATCAATATTCATGATGATAAAAATTACATAAAAAAAACAATGAATTAATGTATGATTTTACATTAGAAATGTACTTTCTGAAACACATTTTTAGCTACCAGCGTGTTTTGATTAGAACGCATTTACTTCTTTTAATAGAACTAATATGAATCATTAACGTATAGAAGATTTTTTGAACAGCCTTATTTAAAGGCTTGAGAACTGTAAAGAAAGGACCCATTATCTTGACCAGGGGTCGGCAACCTAATGATATTGACGTGCCGAATTAAGATTTCTTATTCAGTCTGCGTGCCAACGGCTTTAAAGTCTTACTACTCTACGCTCAATTTCATGTAGAAGAGGCCCGTATTGCCTTTAGTGTCTTCCGCGTGCCACTGAAAATAACTCTGTGTACCAAGTGTGGTACACGTCCCGTAGAGTACCCCAGCAGGCGATGAGACGGTCTAGTGGGTGCTGACGTATTCGGGGGCGATATGGGGCCATTGAAAGGCCAGTGGGCGGTACGACGTTCTGTGCGTTTGTTTATTATCGTCTTTTCTGATTGGTTTTCCTCTTTTAAAATATATTTATAACAAGCTAAATTACCCGGCGTTGCCCGAGGAGAATAAAACATGCCTGTATAAGCTACAGATTAAAAAAAAAATTACAATGAACAGAAAGATATAGTCTAGATCTCATTATTTTTTCATTTTTTTATTTTTTTTTTACTGATGACATTTTGGAAAGTAGATTAATATAAAATAAATATTGTAATTGGATTAAAAATAGTCATGTCTTTTTATTTAACAGAAAGCTAAATTGCCCGGTGTTGCCTGTGGATTTACAATCTTGCTTTAAAAAGTAATATTAATTGACCGCATGACAGTCCAATACGTTATCCATTCAGCTAGCGAGGACACATGTGCTTGTCAAATTACTAAAGTAAAATATGAGGTAATAAGGTCACTTGTCCTTAAATAAACCAATTTGATTGGTTAAACACACGCACAGAGCTTTTTATATATAGAGCGATTAATTATATAAATAAGCATTGATACTGACATGCACTTAATACAAGACAAAAAAAATTTGAGTAGTCTTATAGCACTGTGCAGAGACGAATTGATGAATATGGCAGGTGATTTTGAATACATTGTGTTATTAGAGGCCAACTTTAAGACATCAACATTTCTTTACAACTTAATGAGTCTACGCTACCAAGATTTACTTTTAGCTTATTTCTGTTTTTATATTAATGTAAAAGAATATCTGCCAATTTCGTTAATAAATAAATAAATGACACTAAAGGCGATTTTACATCACTTGTACTAGAAGACGTTTTAGGGACAACAATTTCCTCCGCCGGTGATGGTATGGCACTATCGTGGCTTGATTTTGTAGCGATTATTTAAAGACGTATTGGCGGTCCATTGAGTGTTTCTTGGACAACATTTAGTTGTTAAAAATAATATCAGTACAGTCTTACAATACGTAATAAGTACAGTTAACAAATAAGAATCAATGCATTCACTGATAGATTGTTTGGACACCTTTGCATTTGAGAATGAATAAGACTACAATAGTTGTTTGATACTACATTACTAGAAATAGTTTTTAATATCAAATGCCCCCTGTACCATTATACCCGGTCAGCCTTATGGCTACCTTCAAAGACAAACTGTATGGTCGACTATAGCAACTGATAGCCACGGCACAGTTCATCACAAGTATTGTACTTGGTGTCTAAATCCTCCAAATTATAAAGACTTGAGAACGAAGAAGAAGAAGAAGAGACGAAATGAATTGATAACTTAAAACGAAGGGAGACAACGATATTAAAACTTGACAGACAGTGTTTACTTTTAATTAACGTTCTTGAAGCCTGCTTAAACGGAAGTTGAAATTTTAAAACAATGTCAAAAACACAATTTAAAATAGTAATAGATAACCGAGTTGGCGATAAATTAATGTCATAGCCTTTTGTGAGTCTAATTATGTCTAGATTTTCTGTCGGATGTCTGCCACTACATTGATGATAGACAATAGTGATCTCCCTTATAATTTACTTTTTGCCGACGACCACAATGGCTTATTGGTGTGGGATTTCGACATGGCCTAAGACATAGTATTGTAAGTAGTTTAGAGGAAGAGAAGAAAAAAAAATGATATTCAAGAGCAGCAAATCAGTTTTCTAATTTAGATTGTGTCATATTATAAGATTAAACAAGCCTACAACATATCTTATGTAGGCCTATAGCATAAATAGCATACTGTGTTGTAAGGCCTGTGTATTGAACATAATTTATTAATCTGAATATTTAGAAATAATGTCTATAATGCATGCACAGGTTTTTGTTTTAGACTACTTACATTAAATAGATAGATTGATTTATTCATTTTGGTTCTAATTTCTGGCAGGTATGTTGATTGATTTTTTCATTTTGGTCCTAACTTCTGGCAGGTAAGTTGATTGATTTTTTCATTTTGGTTCTAACTGCTGACAGGTATGTTGATTTATTTATTCATTTTGCAATAGAGAGGTTACGTTTTTTGAAGTTGGCGAGCCACACTATTATGAGATCAAGCTGATAGGCTGTTGACGGGGTCTGTCAGGCACTGTTACACAAATACGCTACTAATTTTCATTATCATTAAATTATCACATGATGAAAAGTAACAAGGTTGACGTCAAATTATATTGAACTCCCCTCTCCCCCATAACAGTAATAGTCAAAATATTTTCATATCCCTCTCCTCTTTGTTATGCTAAAATAATAGCCGAAAAGGACGATCACTTAGGTTAATTACAGGCAAATATTTTAGATTTGTCTTGAGAGAATTGTAACTTTATTGCAGCGTTACAGTTGCTGTGCCTAAACAATGCCTGTGTACGCTCATTGTCTGAAACTCTTCATGAGGACGAAATCACGTTTCAAATCTCGCTTGGCGCCAGGTCACATCAGCTGCCAGGGTTCAAGTACATTTACCTAGAGGAAGATGGCCAGATCAGCCTGAGTGTCAACAGCTCGGTGGTCCAGCTGGAGATAGCCGGATCCCCGCTGTGCAACGAGCTGGCGATGAGGATTGCTGCAGACGACATCACGAAGATGACCCAGTACATGCCGAGATATCTTCAGGAGAGTGGCGTCCAGTTCTACCGTGGGCATTTTTTTCTCCCCAGGAGAAGATCATCATATTTCCGGAATACGCTCAATATGCGAGTGGGGACTGTGGCCATTCTTGTATAGGTCAGTGCATTAATTGTCAACTACGATTGAATCGTAATTTGCATTTTTTTTTCCTTCGTTAAATTTACGTGTAGAACAGATTATAGCTGTTACATTAGCCTACTGTGTAAATGTTGTATGTTTTTGTTTCAAAACCATTAGATTTATATAGGACCAATATATATTTTTAAAAAAGAAAGTAGTACCCCTACTTGGTATTGTGGAGAATCACAATGGGGATTTACTTTACCACAACTAACGTAGTCAGGTAAGCTACCCATCAGAGTTGGTTAGACTTAGGGACAACCCCTCCAGATCCTTCACCGTGAATCAATGCGAAGGTGAAGAACCACGTGACCCATTATGTTAGGAATTCTGAATTTTTTGTGTGTAAAGTACTCTTAGGAAATGTGTGTGTGTATAGGCTCTCCATGGCAACGGAAGTAAACAATAGTACGACCATTACAATAATGCATAAAAAAAACTCAAGTCACCCGTCGGGTCCAATTGATTGAAGCAGCGTTCACCAGTTTCTGTGGCCACGGCATTCTAGGGGATACTGCACAATGCCCAGCTCCTTTACTCTGGGACACCCTTTAGACCCTTTAGATTTAGCACAAATTCTAGCCTTCACCAGGATTGGAGCCCAGGACCTTCGGTTCGCCAGCAGAACGCGCTGCCGCTTGGCCACCGTACCCCCTCCCCCAAAAAATAATGCTAACTTTCTTTTATTACTTTGATATTCTAGTGGAGGGCTGTGACCTAGATTCTCCCAGTAAGATATTGATAGTCTTCGAAATGACTCCCCTTAAACGTTCAAATTATTGTTTATTTTAAGCTGATTATTTCAAGCTATTTATGTCGCTCTCCTCCCCCCCCCCACCCCAATTTACAGTGTCGCCAGATGTGGCAGCATCTCTGTATTGTAGCACGACACTGCCCTGAAGTTTCTGTACTTTGAACATAACTGCTAATGTTTCACGGCGTTTTTCTTTTTACACGATGATTTGTAAAAGTAACAATTTATCTGTGGTAAACAAACAAGAAACAGCGTATTAATAAAGTCATAGAAAAAGATGAGTTATTATATTGAATAGAATGTTTGGCAAGTACCAACTCCCTTAGGATTTTAATTAGGGACAGCGCTTACTGTGGCTGAACAGCCCGATCCTCGAGTGACAGTACCTTGAGCATCCCTCGCATTTCAACAGCGAGGGCGGCTGTGTGGATGATGCTTTTGCCTTTCTTTTACTGCCTTCTGTCAATTTGTGCTCTGGCCCTTTTCGCTTCTAGGTTTAATGATTTAACTATTAGCGTTACACCATTAAATGTTGTATTTCTGTTTATTTATGCTTTATTTGTGGTTGTTGTAGTTTTTCTACCTTCGCTCCTCTATTGTTTCTAGGTTTAGCGATAATTGGCGTTGGACTATTAAATGAATGCGAGCACTAACAAGTACTACCAATTCAACACTTGAGGCCTAGACCAAATGTGAAACCTGGTTATGACCTTGTGCGACAGTCAGCCCTGTAAAAAAAAGGTAAATGTTGCAAAGCCACCAAAAATTGTATTCTTTTTATACAAAGTTGTAGAAATAAGATGCAATGTTGATTTAATTATTTTTTTTTCCAAATCTTTAGGTTCGTGTTCTCATTCATGCTCCAGCGATGGTATAATGCTGGAGGACATGGCGGGACTGGGCGGCCAGCGAGCCGCGATTCTGGAGGACAACTTGCTGTGCACGTCACGTGACCCTTACTACCATCTCCTGAACTTGCTTGTCCAAGACTTCACGCTCAACCTCCACGCCCACGGGCTTGACCAGGCGACCCGCCACAACATCACCCTCGCCTACCAGCACGCCCGTCAAAATCACACCTGAGCGGTCAACTCCTACGTCATGTACAACGAGAGGGAGTACCTGGCCGTGGCCACCACCGTCTTCTTCGGAGTCAACAGTATTGGCCTGGTGACCTCAGGCGGGATGAACCGGTGCGGGTCCAGCATGTGTAAGACGGAGCAACAAGGAAGGGCGCATCTGCGAGAAATGGATCCGGGTCTGTTCGAGATACTGGCTTACGTCTTTACGGACAACAACGTCAGCCTGGCCAGCTCACTGACCACTTACCCCGTTGATGCCACGATTGTCGGCTAGCGGAACATGTTTTTGTGGTGTTTCTGGTGTAAACTGCCCACAAATAAATATTAAACTGTTAAAATGTTCATTTTCAATATTATATAAAGGTGAACTACATATTTAAATTGCTGTTTTGAAGTATGTTTATACAGTGCCCTCACATAAGGAAGGGGGGAAAGAGTGGGGGCATATGCCCGGGGACGATACTTCCAGGGGGGCGGCAAATGTAGTCTAAATAATATGCAAATATAGCACTAAACAAACAGTTACAGTATGTAAGGGGGCGGCGCTGAATCTTTTCCCCTGGGGCGCTACATAAGCTTGTAAAGGCTCTGTATATAGACTAGTTAATAATATAGTAAATTTTTTATTAAGTAGTCTATTAAAAAGGGATACTTTTGTTTTAGCTTATGAAACGAAAGATGGAACCAGCATTACTATCTATAAATAGATAGCCATGGGGAAAAAAATCGGCACGTCCTTTATATATAATTTCCTTATTTCCACTTAGTGTGTACAGAATTTATTTTGATTGAGTAATTTATAATAATAATAATTTAAAAAATGCTTATTTTTTATAGCGCTTGTATTTATGATATTAAATTTATATAGCGCTAGTATTTATGCTATTAATTTTAGGCCTAGCACGCTCAATAAGTAAAGTGAAACAGCGTTCACCAGTTTCTGTGGCCACGGCATATTAAGGGATGTGTGGCCAGCACAATGCTCAGCCGCCGTTACTTTTATCCCAAATTATGTCATGTACCCATCAGAGCTGGGTAGACACAGCGATACCCTGGAGTCCAGGAAAAAAAAACATACATAAAAAGACTCGAAACACCTTGTAGTGCGTAAGCTTGAGCGTTTCTTTTAGTTCGTATAATAAAATAATGTGGGATTATAGTCATTAGATAAATACTTTAAAATGTTCAGTCCCACTGACCTAGATGACTGTTTAACTTAATAGAACGTTATGACAGGGTTAGTCATACGTCTTAGAAAACAAAAATTATCAACAAGACAGTTAATACTGTTACGTGCACTTTTATGTTTAAATTGTCACGTGCACTTTTATGTTTAAATTGTTACGGGCACTTTTATGGTTAAATTGTTACGTGTACTTTTATGTTTAAATATTTACGTGCACTTTTATATTAAATTGTTACGTGCACTTTTATTTTTAAATTGTTACATGCACTTTTATGTTTAAATTGTTACGTGCACTTTTATGTTTAAATTGTTACATGCACTTTTATGTTTAAATTATAACCTGCACTTTTATGTTTACATTGTTACGTGCACTTTTATGTTTAAATTGTTACATGCACTTTTATGTTTAATTTATAACTTGCACTTTTATGCTTAAATTATAACCTGCACTTTTATGTTTAAATTGTTACGTGCACTTTTATGTTTAAATTGTTACGTGCATTTTTGTGTTTAAAATTGTTACGTGCACTTTTATGTTTAAATTGTTACGTGCACTTTTATCTTGAAATTTTTACGGGAACTTTTATGTTTTTAAATTGTAACGTGCACTTTTATGTTTAAATTTTAACGCGCACTTTTATGTTTAAATTGTTACATGCATTTTTATGTTTAAATTGTTACGTGCACTTTTATGTTTAAATTGTTACGTGTACTTTTATGTCTAAATTGGGACGTACTTTTTTATGTTTAAATTGTTTAAATGTTTAAAATAACACACACACACACCGTTTTTAAGAATGGACCAGGTGTACTCGTGTTAATAAAAAATTATTTTTTTTTTACCTTTTTTTTTGTGCTACTCGGCGACTATAGCGGTCACCACATTGAGAAGGGGAGGTAACTGGTCGTATAATACACAACTAAGTTGACATCCTGACTGTAACAAATACAAATCTTAGGTCTTTGTTTTAGCAACTTTATAGTTGAAGTAATATTTTTAAAAAGAATTTTTACATTTTTATTGTGGGGAGAGTTTAGATCTATCTGAGTTACAATAAGGAAAGCAAATAATACAGCCAAGTTAAGTATACATTGAAATGACAACATTCTTAACTGCTTAAAAAGTTGATTTGATATTTGACCAACAGTGTACTAAAACTTGTTTACAGATAAATATGTATGTATATCGTAACCACTGCAATACTAATACATAAATATATAAATATTTAATAGATGTTCGCTTCCATTAGTCTCGAGAGACAACGGAATTTAGTGTGCCCTTGGGAAGTGTGCGCTCCTGGCCTTGCAGCTTCTGCTGTGGCTGTACATGCCCACACGCGAGTGACAGTCTTTGTTGCACTTCTGGCACAAGATAAATATAAATTTTTAAAACAAACTAAACAATAATTTACTATTCACAAAATACAATATTCAAAGAACTGTACAACATAGTTTTTAAATGTCAAAATAATGTATCTTTTTTTGTTTTTTATCATCTTTCAATATTCTTTTAAAGAACTAGATCTATATTTTATATACACAATGTTTAATAAGAAAAACTGAGTATTAATATTTATTTACTAGCTAATCTACCCGGCATTTCCCGGGGTAACCAATGAGCATACATTGAAAAACAACTAGCACATGAATATATAAACAACACCTAAATGTTTTCATTCTCAATTGAAAGTCTTAAAACAATGTTTTAATGAACTAATTATTAGTTTAGATTACATAGAACTTTGGCAAACTGTTATTGAATTAGGCAAAACCAAGCATTTTAAACATATTTACAATTTTAAAAGGTGTTCGTTGTCAATATTGTGTTAATTTTAAAGTATATTTCTTGAAATGTTTGTTTCAAATATATTTTTTACAAAAACTGTATAGTGCAGGTAGAGTATAAATAATTGGATTCAATGCAGAGTTTATTGGTAGTACAAAAACAGCAATCCAGGCGTAAACTTCACGGTTAAAGAGATGACCATATACTGAAAGAATACCAAGTATTCCAACAGGAAACCAGCAACAAAAATCTGTCAAAGCAACAAAAGCCAGTCTTTGGGCCACTGTCCTTTCTTGTAAACTCCTTTGGCGGTTCTGATTTACGAGTGCATTCGACCTGTTCGTTTTTATTAAATTTATAAATATCATCAACTGACCAAAGATAATTAACAAACACAAGAGAAAATTTAGACCAACGTAAACAATAAAAGAAAATATCCATCCTTTATATTGTGTAGAACTAAATGGTAGAGCCAGACACAAACCATTAGATGAATAAATTTCCCAGTCTGACACTACAACAGGAACTAAGGCCAATACAAAACTCACCAGCCAAACTAATGTAAATGATAGAAGTTTAGTAGTTTTAGAAAATCTATGTTCACCAAATGGGTAAGTGATTTTCAGGAAGCGATCTAGAGTTATTAAACAAATGAAGAATGTGGAACACTCACTTGAAAGCGTTGAAAGAATTCCCAAAATTGGACACATAAAACCATTTCTCCAAGCAAAGTCTTCTAATACATAAACGTCTTTAAAGTAAACATCTACAATTGCAATTATAATTAAATAAACTCCCATAATTAAATCAGAAACTGCCAAGCCGGTTATAAAAAGTCCATAGGCTTGTTTGAATATTTCTCTGTTCCAACCAATTCTATACATCAGTACAGAACCGTTTCCAACTAAAGTCAAGATTCCAACACTCCAGATGATGATTCTCTTCAATGTGTCACCAACAAGATGTTTACATGAAGAGATGATATCAAGAGGTGCAAAACATTTGTCAACGTCTATATTAGGATTTAAAATTTGTGGACAACACATTACATAGTCGCTAGCCCTTAACTCAAATTGAATGGTTAATCCTCTAAAAAAATCTTTTTCTAGATATTGAGTGGTAAAACCTAGAATATACAAAGTGTCAAGTTTGAAGTTATTGGGAATTCCCAGACCTTTGAATTTATGTATTAATGTAAAACTTACATTTAAATGTCTTAAATGTGTTAAACTTAAAAATGCGTCATGTTTCAATGCAGATATCTTTGTATATGACAAATCAATCATTTCTAACAATTTAGGGAATGTAAAATTGTGATCTATTATGAGATTTTCATTATGTGAAAGGTTCAAGTATTTCAAATTGTCTAAATTTTCTATAGACTTGAGATTATTACTATGTTGTAGTTTATTCTTGCTAAGATCCAATATTATTAATTCCTCCAATTTCCAAGACTGAAATCCTTGGTCGAAATTGTCTATTTCAATATGAAATCCATAAAACGCTACAAAATTTATGAAAGGAACATATTGGTGAAGTGAAGGATCTGCAGTGAAATAAAACCCATTAGGTGCTTTCAATATGCCAAAGTCGGTGCTGTAATAAGATAGTTTAATATCCATATCAGTTTTATTATTTATTTGTATTTCTGTTTTACTAGAGATACATATATAGTTCCGTGGACATTCATTTTCGCATATAAAACTGATTTTGTTCATAAATTCTAAACGATCATTCAAAATGGATGACTGAACACACATTTCTTTTAAAACGAAACTCAACTTGACGTGGAAAATATTTTCATAATCCGCAAAATTCAAATTCTCATCATCACCCAAGGGACAATCATCAATTATATTGCGCATCATAGAAGGAAAAACACAGTAAGAATCGATGCATTTGAAAAAGGGTTCTGGGCAAGTGAAATTTTCACAGTTGAGTAAATTAGAGTTATCACTACAATGGCCTTTAGGATCTTTAATACATTTATAAAAATGTTGGTCTTCATTAGTTCTACATTGAAAATCTTCCAGATCGAGATTTAAATTGACAACATGTGCCGAACATTTACCTTTAACCTGAAGGACTTCTCTTTGGTCTAAACAATAAATTGTAACATTTGTATTGGAACTGATGTCAACAGTGTCATTTGTAACTTTTGGTTGACATTCAGTATAATGGTCACATTTAGAAATTTCTACGGTTTTAAAAGTATAAAAATTGTGTTTTTGAAAGAGCATAAAAATAGAAATATCTCTGTCAATATTTGTCACATTCGTTACTTCATGGGTAAAATAAAGACCATGAAGATACATTTCTAATAAATTTCTGGGAGATTTACTTATCCTATTTATTTCTCCAATTGTAAGAGATGATAATATGTTGTTTTTTTCTGATGGATGAAATATTCTTTTCATGTAATCTTTGAAAGAGTCAATTCCCACAACCCCTATTGTATCCTCCTTCTTGTCGACTAATTGATTAGAAGACCAGTAGTTTGTTTCCTGGAATCTGAAGTCGTCACAAACTGGCAATGAGTTTGGCAATTTTATATCACAGTCTATCTTCTCCAGGTATTTTCCGTTAGTGTAGAACTCGTCTGCGAGCAATCGAATGTTTTTTGTATTGGTCAATTTTAAATAGAAGCATCCTTTCCAATCGTCATACTTCGAAGCCAGGAAGTAATCATACGTTTTTAAAGTGTTCCATTCCAGCCTCCTGGGACTTGTCCTGTCCGCAGCCTTGAACGCTAAGCCAAGGTGAATATTTATCTCCTGTGAGATATTGTTCGGGAATAAGTTCATTACCTGTTCAAACACGTAAATCACTTCGTCATATGTTTCAAGCGAAATGACGTCACTTCCGTGACGTGATTCGCAATAACATCTCACATCTTCTGCGTCCAGGCTTTGCAGATGTCTGGCTATATAATAGGTTGAGTTGAAGTATTTGCCATCTGAG
This sequence comes from Anisus vortex, assembly GCA_949126835.1. NCBI lineage: Eukaryota > Metazoa > Mollusca > Gastropoda > Planorbidae > Anisus > Anisus vortex. The sequence continues at coordinate 34,926,510 of OX421504.1, forward strand.
TAGGTAAAGGTAAAATCTACGTGAACTAAATCACAGATTTGAGAGAAGATGTCATCCATTATCAACTCTTTAAAAGACGATGTATAGTAAATATAGTCTATATGATTTTTTTTCTCCGAAGATTGTATTATAAAAAATCGCTTAACGCGAATGTTTTTCTCTAGTTCAATTTCAATCGTGTCTTTAATTAACTTTTCCTCTTCATGGGTTATGTTATGAATAAAAATCATATTCAAATATAATGCACATTCCCCGTCTAATTCTTGTTCCCATTGCTTAGTAAATTCCAAGACATCAGAGACAGGCAAGGTCTCATTACAGTCAGTGTCAGATATCATATCACGCTCTTCCTGGCTTAATACACTCATATTTCCCGCTTTAAAATCTGCGTAAATACTGAACGCGTGCGTGTGTGATTTAAAGTACTTGGTGGCATTCTCCGTGAATTTCATTTGCTCTGTAAAGTCAGCTCGGCAATCGATTACGTAGAGAAGATGTACATACAGTCCATTGCAGTTGTTTAACGGGAATAAAGTAATCGAGTCTGAAAACAAAAACATTTTACATTAGTTTATAAGTAGCGTCTGTAATATCTCTTTATATATAAAGCTATGTGTGTGTGTTTAACCAGCCAAATTGGTTTATTTAAGGTCAAGTGACCTTATTGCCTATTATTTCATCTTTGCTTTTTGACATAGCACATGTAATGACATAGCACTTAGCACGTGTTTCCTCGCATTTTAAATGCATACATTAGTATGTTATCTCTCTCTCTCTATATATATATATATATATATATATATATATATATATATATATACATATATATATATATATAATTTTTTTTATGGCTAGTACCATAAAAGTGTCAATCTATTGATTTTTAGAGCTTAAATGATTGGTGAAAGCACTTAACTTACACTATAACACTAATAAATGGGATTCCGTTCAAAACCTTTAACTGAAAAACATGAAAAACGAACTGACCCAATATAAATTTACACGGGGCCACTTGTTGCTACTGTCCCACTCATGGGACGTTTTTTAAAACGTCAATACCTCAAAAAGTTTTCAATTTAAATAAAAATCAAAAGCGTTCCTTCCATTGTGGCCCAAAAACTAGATCTATATATTATCCAAAAATGATAAAAATTCATGACCTCAACAGAATATTGGTCAAGACGTATTTTCCTGGTTCGTTCAGGCAACCTATTTTATGTCTGAATGCTACTCGCGTTTGTCCTCGCATAAGGGATAAGGAAAGTGTTTTCGTTCTTATGTTTATCTTATTATTGCAACAGGTTGTTATTGTGTTGAATTTCTAAATTATAATTTTATGACTAATGTATTATTAATACTGTACTCTTTGACCTTCTGTCCTCTAGTGTTACTAGGTTCAGTGATTTGACTATTGGTATTACTCTCGTCAGTTGTGAATATTCGCTAAACTTGGAGCTGTTTTCTGAATTTGTTCTAATTTGTTTAATTTTTTTTTTAGTTGATGGGTCCCATACAGATTCTGCATTTTCTAGTATAGGGCTAACAAATGTGAGCTAGCATTTTACTTGTATGTTCTTATTACATTTGTACAAGTTCCTCCATTTGTATCATGAACGTGGGAGCGATCTGGAAGCCCACCAAGTCTAAAGTAAAAAAAAAAACGAGCTGAAATTAATCTCTTAGAACTCGAACAATTAGGAAAACCACGATGGAAAATGTATGGGTAATAATAAATTTATAAAGGTTGACATTGTACCTTAGAAATACATTGCGATGGAATTAACGACACATCTAAGAAATACAAAATACTAATTGAATAAGATACTCAGAAATACAAAATATTTATTGAATAAGATTCTCAGTAACACAACATATTAATTAAATAAGATAGGCCTACTTAAAAAGACTTGCAGATTTCGTAAAACTGTTCATTATAATATTCTACGCTTTGAGAAATTTATATAAAGTATTATTTTTTCCGAAATGACCTTAAAGTAACGGAATGGGTTTGTTGAACTAATAAGGAAAATTTAAAGCCATGTAAATGGTTTAGTAAATAAATAGTACAAGTAATTTTACTCACCAAAACACCAAGCTATGATAATAGTAAATAAAATCATCTTGATCAGTGAAGACTTCGTTTGATCGAGAATTGAAAGATCTACAAATTTTTGAATTCAATTGTCTCCTTTTTATTTTTGGCGAAATAAAATATACACATAAATGTTTAATATAGAGTTAGTTTGATCTAAAATTTAGAAGTGGCCGAGCAACAAACATCTGCAGCTTTCTCCAATCATTATCAACGTCTGAACTTTAGTTTTATACGCTTATGTTTGGTTGTATTGCTGTAGTTAACTAGATTAATGGGAGTTTTAATCGGCTTAGAGAAATATAATACTAATTATCGTAAGACCAACGAATCTCAAACAGATCTTCGGATTCTTTGAAGGAACTCTTTTATTTTTTCTTATAACAAATTATAACCGATGCTCCTTTTGAAAATTTGGTTCAGGTTGCGTTCTATGATTATCCTTGGCTAGTTTCGCAAGCGATATTCAGGACTTAAAAAAAAAAAACAATAATAGGCTTTCAAGTCGCCTATGATTAATTAGTGTTTGTTGTGGCATTTAATTTAAAAAAAAAATTGTTTTGTGCGAATCAAATATATATTTAAATATTTCTTCTGGTACAAAAACAAAACAATAAATAAATCACGTTACACCATATTTGAATAATTTAGTTTTTCCGATTTTCGTTTTAACATCTATAGTTTTAATAATATTAAAAGTCTTAGAAACCTTGGAAATTTTTGTTTTATTTAGGAAATCTTGTAACATACATTACTAGTGTGAGACTCATTGGCATTTTCTTTAAACTGAGATACTGGCACACTATTAGACATCGTGACTAAAGGTTAATGTCGTCTGCTGCGAACATTGAAGTGTAAATATAGAAGAAAGATTGGCTTGAGATCAAACTTCATTTCAGTTGGACCATATTTCAACTTGTGAAATACATTTTTAAAAAGACCCACGAAACAATCTACTTGATTGCAATAAAAGTTTTAATTGTCATGTTTAAGGTGTGAGAAATGAATATTTTAAAAAAAAACACATTTATCAAACGCTAATGTAATACCAAGAACTTTAATACGTTTTCTTGTCACCTTTTATTAGAACGTGACATTTTCTAATGGTCATCAAATTATTTGTCTCAGTGTAAAGAATATGTCTAAAGTTTTCGTGTTTTTTAAATAATCTATCTACTGAATTTTACACATTTAACACACAGACATGAAAAAAAAATACAAATAGATGACAGTTGTACAGTGTTATTTATAAAACAGAAGAATTGGTAGTTTTAAAAGAAACACAACAACATAAAGGTTATACAGCCATGCAATCTTATGATTCAACCACACTATTCTGGTGGGCAATGCCCTCACGTGGGGGGGGGGGGAGAGGGGGGCATATGCCCGAGGCGACACTTCCAGGGGGGGGGGGCAAATGTAGTCTAAATATAGCAAATACAGTGCTAAACAAGCAGTTACAGTATGCAAGGGGCGGCTCTTAAGCTTTTGGGGTGCTACATAAGCGTGTGTAGATCTTTTCCTCTTAACTTTATCAACTATTTCAGTTACTTTATGTTTCTTTTTATTTATATGCTCCTGGAAGGGATTTGAACATGTCTTACTATGTCCATTGTACGAAACAAGGAAAGAGATATACGTTTATACCAATTGAAGTGCAAAGAACTTATGGCATAGATTTGGCTGACTTATAAAACATAAAACTAAATTAATGCTATCTGACGTTAGATAGATCTATACTAGAAGATGCCTATGTATTTACTGGGACCCATCACATAAAGAAAACCCTTTAAAAAAAATTGAACAAATTCAGAAAAGAGCTGCAAGGTTCACCAATGGTTAGACTATATCACTAAACCTAGAAACACTAGAGCAGAGGTCGGCAACCTTTTGATAGCGGCGTGCCAAAAAAGAATTTTTAACTCACTCGGCGTGCCAACAGCCAACCTCTGCTATTTTTATTATTTTTAACAATAATTATTAAATGTATGTATCATGATTTAAAAAAAGACGGTCTACTAAGAAACCGTACAAAAGTCAACACTGATTAGTCACATATTGCGATAATAACAACAATTACGTAATATAATGCTCGTATATACGCTTAAGCTGTTGTTGTTTTTTTAAAGTTAAAACAAATAAATTTGATCTCGAATTATTTTGTGTGCTTATTTAAAAATATATAAAAAAACATTTGAATGCAATTTGTCTGTATCAATTAATGTGAGCCTTGCTTAATGCTTAAAGAGTTAGGCGACTTTCTTATGGGATTTAAAAAAGTTTTATTGTATTAGAAAATCTTTTATGAGAAAATCTGTTTACAAGTGTAAGTTGAGCCAATAGATGAAAGTAAAACAAATGCAACATTTTCAAACAAATGCGCGTTTAAGTATAGCTGACTTTCAATGCAGCTTTTTCCAGATTTGTTCGCAATTCGGCAAATTATGATGTTTGTAAATCGGGATGTTTGAAATTCAATTTGCTGCATTTCAAAATAGACTTCAGCCAGAAAACTCTGCTTTGAGTGCTCAATGTATTTCTTATTTAAGCTCATCTATTTGTAATGTATATAGATATGAATGAGTTTTAACTTAGTGGAAGTACTATAATGTTATAGTAATATCACGGATAAATATGTCCAATGTCCAGTTTCAATCCAAATTCTTTCCAGTCAAAATGAGTAACCAAACAGTTCAAAAATTGTTTGATCCTGTCCTTGTAAACACAAGTTCAACATTTAAATGAGTCAAAATGAGTCAATGAGTCTGTTAAAAACATCAGATTCATCAGGCATTTTTCATCATTCAATTCTGAAAAATATTGTTTTATCAAGAAACATCGTATACTGCTTCCAGACACGAAACGAATCTATTGAACACTTAACCTTGTCTGAGCCAGCGAAAACTGCTATGCAACAGCAGATCTCCATAGTCACTTTCAATCTCTTGTAGTAAAGATTTGAATTGCCGGTAAATCAACGAAGAGTGGGAAACTATAAAGTTGACTATTTTAAAAACAGTTTCCATTACGGAGCGCAAGTCCAATAAAGAGATCTTTGCACACAAACTTTCATGGTGTATAATGCAATGGAAGCTTAACAGCAGCCTCCCAATGTGGTTTACAAGAAATTTACAAGAAATTGGACAAATCTTTTCTGTTTGCCAATTATCGCAGCAGCGTTTTTGTAATTTTCGGACATTTTATGGGCACTTACACTTATACCTTCATATATCGCCGCATAATAAAACATTTTGAATAATTGTAAACGTTTTCTATATAGGCTATATAGGCCTACAGATGTGGTGAAATTATATTAATTTGGGGAATATCCTCTTTTTAAGATGAATGAATTTTTAATATCAAATCGGAAATCTGAAATTGATCAAGGTTGTTGTTTATCTTTTTTTATTAGGGGGAGGGTTCATTTCGGTGGCACACTATTTTTCTTACGTTAAATTGAAGGATATACTTTAGCCTATATTAACATTTTATTGGAATCGCGAAAAACAATTCAGTTAATTGTTTGCAGGGGTCCAAATTCGAAAGTCCCCCCGGACCCCTACTTGAGGGGGGGGGGCCCAAAGGAGTGTTCGAATTGCTTTGTTCTCATGTCGTAGTGTCGAATGTCAAAATGCAGAGGCCCCTAAAGAGGCCAAGCCCCCCGGGCCCACAAATGTCTTGCAACGGCACTGGATACATGTTCTAAGTCAAATTGGATAGGTTAAATACGAGGCAATAAGGTCACGTGTCTTTAAATAAACCATTCTGATTGTTTAAACTCATACAGAGCTTTTTATATATAATATATATATTGTGTATAACAAGCCCGGTTAGCTCAGTCGGTAGAGCATCAGACTTTTAATCTGAGGGTCAAGGGTTCAAGTCCCTTATCAGGCGCATATTTAAATAAACTTTTTTTTTACTGAAATGTGTTTTCCTCTGTTAACCAACGGTTGCGGTAGACGAATTATTCTTCATACGAAGTGTAAGTGGACGAGAAGTCGCGGTAGACGAAATATTCTTCATACGAAGTGTAAGTGGACGAGAAGTCGCGGTAGACGAAATATTCTTCATACGAAGTGTAAGTGGACGAGAAGTCGCGGTAGACGAAATATTCTTCATACGAAGTGTAAGTGGACGAGAAGTCGCGGTAGACGAATTATTCTTCATACGAAGTGTCAGTGGACGAGAAGTCGCGGTAGACGAAATATTCTTCATACGAAGTGTCTGTGGACGAGAAGTCGCGGTAGACGAAATATTCTTCATACGAAGTGTAAGTGGACGAGAAGTCGCGTTAGACGAAATTTTCTTCATATTAAGTGTCAGTGGACGAGAAGTCGCGGTGTACGAAATATTCTTCATACGAAGTGTAAGTGGACGAGAAGTCGCGGTAGACGAAATATTCTACTCTTTTAAGTGTCAGTGGACGAGAAGTCGCGGTAGACGAAATATTCTTCATACGAAGTGTAAGTGGACGAAAAGTCGCGGTAGACGAATTATTCTTCATACGAAGTGTAAGTGGACGAGAAGTCGCGTTAGACGAAATATTCTTCATACGAAGTGTCAGTGGACGAGAAGTCGCGGTAGACGAAATATTCTTCGTACGAAGTGTAAGTGGACGAGAAGTCGCGGTAGACGAAATATTCTACTCTTTTAAGTGTCAGCGGACGAGAAGTCGAGGTAGACGAAATATTCTTCATACGAAGTGTAAGTGGACGAAAAGTCGCGGTAGACGAATTATTCTTCATACGAAGTGTAAGTGGACGAGAAGTCGCGTTAGACGAAATATTCTTCATACGAAGTGTCAGTGGACGAGAAGTCGCGGTAGACGAAATATTCTTCGTACGAAGTGTAAGTGGACGAGAAGTCGCGGTAGACGAAATATTCTACTCTTTTAAGTGTCAGTGGACGAGAAGTCGCGGTAGACGAAATATTCTTCATACGAAGTGTAAGTGGACGAAAAGTCGCGGTAGACGAATTATTCTTCATACGAAGTGTAAGTGGACGAGAAGTCGCGTTAGACGAAATATTCTTCATACGAAGTGTAAGTGGACGAGAAGTTGTCACACGAAGTGTAAGTGGACGAGAAGTCGCGGTAGACAAAATGCCAATAGACGAATAGTTGACAATTTGTCGTGATTCCTCTTACTCAGCTTTTTTCAATGGCACGCGGAAGGCTTAAAAACAATTCAAGTCCGTTCTACAAGAAATTGAGTGCTTGAGCAGGATGACTTTTAGGATGTTGGCAACTGTTGGCACGCTGAATGAACTAGAAATTCTTTTTTGGCACACTCTTGTCAAAAGGTTGCCTGCCCTAGGGTCATTTGAGTTATTTAGTTATCCTTATAGTGATTTGAATGCTGAATTCAATAGTGAAAGTCGGAGAAATCATCTCTTAGCTATATTTTTTACTGTAGCCGCTGTCTGAAATTTGATTTTTGAGAAATTTCAAATTTACTATTTTGCTTTTTCACAAGGTGTAAATTTGAACAAAAATTATATTTATTTTTTGAATAAAAACTCACCACAGAAATGTGCAGAAATAAATAAATAAATAATCAGAAATTTTCAAAATCCGAAAATCCATATTTTACACCCCTACCAAATATTTTCGGCTGTAGCTCAAAATAGCTCGAGGTACAAAGCGACTCATTTCGTGGTCAAGAGAGTCACCTTTGGAGGTAAGTGTCGTAAGTCAACTGAGGCACCCAACGATCGACCAGGCTACGGGTCAGGTAAAGATAAAGGTTTAAAAACAACCAAAAAAATGCACTGCCTACTTAGGGGGGTGGGGGGTAACCTTGCAAGCGACACTTTTAACCACTGCACTCTGTAAAACTACACTCTAATTCCTTTTCACACAAATCTTAAATGAAAAAAAAAATTTCGAAACAAAAATAAAAAAAAGAAAGTTAAATGCTTAAGAGAGTAATCTAAGTTTGTTATTTAAAAAACAATCACAACCACAGAAAAACACTATATTATTAATGTAACAGGGTGGGGGGAAGAGGGGGTAATTAATTTTAAATTATTCATAGTTACTACTAATTAAAGAGGGTCGTGGGTAAAGGACAGCAATCATTTACTAAATACATCTAAACTAGGGCACGAGGGGACTTTGGGCTTCCGTGACACTTCCGTTGGGACAGAAGGATTATTACAATCTAAACAGACCAACAACACTGAACACTAAACATAAAACACTAAAATCATATTTAAATTACAAATTACTTTTTATTCATGGAAATTCACTTGTCCCATTAAGGTGAGGTTGACCCCCCCTAATAGAAAAATGCACTAAGATGTATGTTTATATATGTTAAAATGTTACTTTTGGTCTAAAACTGGTAAGAAAAATACAAAAAAAATTTGAACATAACTTTTCTGTGTGAAAAATGGGCCAAATAGGGGCGGCGAGGGGGGGGAAGCGTACGATTTCACCATTCAGTTCAAACATGTTATTTTAGGTTCTAATCAAATTAATGCCAAGAAAATTGTATACAATGCATAGAGATATATAATACACAGGATAGACTATTATGAAAGCAATACATCAAAAAACAAATTTTTTATGAATTTCTTAGTAAGCTGGAAAAAAAAGATTAAAACAGTTCGGGGGAGGGGTAGAGTATCAAGCCATAACTTCAAAACTAAATGCTTGAATGTATTTTCAATAGTCTATCTGGTGTAGATAGGGTTAAAGTAAAACCTCCCCAAATTTCATCCAGATAGCTTGAATAGTTTAGAAAATAAGTTGTTTTTGCTATCTAAAAATGAATGAAAAAGAGAATTCAGAGAAAATCAGTAAAAACAACAATAAATTGAATTTTTTCAATGTTTTACCTTACTTTAGAATCCTCCAGGTATATAGTTATCCTCCTCTGCATCTGCTAAACTCGTGGCCTTGTTTTTAAAACTCCTGGATTGTTTATTTTTATTTTTTTGTGCATTTAGTGATGCAACTATCCTTTTTTTGTCCGCGGCACGAAACGAATTAACTGTATACAATCCTGTTTCTAATCCTAGAAAACTGAAAATGTCCCTTCGTCCTAACTCACCTTCATTGTAGACTATTGTGGCATCATAGACAGCAATTTCCAATCTTTTTTTACCCACAAAAGTTGTTTTTGGGCATCTTTTCCATATAAGTTGATGAAAAGATTCATTGGCATTTTGAGTTCCACCGTGTAAACACTTTTCTAACAATGTGTCTGATGCTAAATCTTCAAATATAGGTTTTATTTCCATCATGACAAAGTTAGGCAGCTTATTCTTATTCGCTTTGTCTAAGTCTTTGTCTCTAGGGCACCAATTTCCGCAATCCTCGTGTTCGCCGAACCGGTGTTTCCAAATTCCCATTATGGCTTTTTTCATAGCTGTTATATTTCCAGAATTGTTTCTAATAGCGCCACCATAATGTCCCTGAATTCTTTTGATGGCAGATATTGTCAGTCTACCAGCACCCTTTATACCAGTGTATTTCTTACCATTTTCCACATAGACTTTACCTTTACATTCATTGGTTTTATCCATCAGACGCTTTCCCATTCTCTTCTGGACATGTCCACAACACTCCAATTTTCTTATATTTTTAAGTGGGTATATTGGTGGATTAGCTTCGGCTACTGCTTTATAGCTTTTGCAGTCTCCATCACCCAAGTAACCGGTGTATGTAAGGTCATACTTTTCCTGTGAACGTTTAAAACATTTAAATATACCTTGCGACTCCATCGCTCCAGAAGTTCCTGTGTGGTTCTGTTCACAATCTGAATTATGGTTTTGTTTCCAAATTAAAAATTCATCAGGAGAAAGCCTCTTTTTACCTTTAGCACACTTATCACAGTAATTGCTGCTTGTTTGGGTGTCAATAACTTTAGGTGGGCCTCTTGGATTAACTGATAGAACCGTAGACACACCATTTTTAGAAATGAAGCCGCGCCGCTGCCAGGTGCCATCACATGATACTGTCACATCATTGTCACCATCAGTACACTGAGATGTTTTAAGTTCTGCTGCAGCCTTATTCATACAGTTATTAGCAACTTTTTCTGTGGCTGTATGTATTTTACTTTTAAAATAGTTACTTCTAGTAACACTCACTGGTGGTGGCATGTTCATGTTTCCTAAAAACTTTTTGCCCTGCTCATAATGACATCCAATGGAATACATAGCCATTTGAAATCTTAAATTTAAATTTTCTTTACAATGATTCAATAAGAAGTCTTGTTTACAGCCTTTACAAATGAATGACATTTTAGAGCTAACACCAAACCTTGACTCTGTCATTTCAAAGCCACATTCTTCAAGGCAAGAGGGACACATAAATGCATTCATAAACTTTACTAAACTATCTATGTCAATAAATCTATAGCCACTTGGCATATCAGGAAAGTCATCTAACTCGCTTACACTTTCATTTAATTTGCAAAAAGCAGTATTTAAAACAGAGTTAGCAGCTTCAGTGTTTAAAACTCCACTTTCATTTTCCATGTCCAGAGTATTATCACTAATATTAGGCTGCATTTCACTAGGCCTAGGCACAGGCTCAACAATGTCAATGGGCTCAATGGCTTCGTCATCGAGTCGTAACTTTTTAAAAAACCTATTTCCATAGAATTTCCTTTTCTTTGGACGATTACTTCTCTGGTTAGATTTTTTAGGCATCGTTTAGAAATATAAATCAATAAACAGAAATATACACAAATAAAAGATTTAAAAAACACAATGAAATATGCACTGTTAGTAGGAAATCAAAAACAGCATGAGAGGATGTACATAAATGTAATGCCATGGCAGCTTTGAAAGAAGCGCTCTGATTGGTTGAAATCGTAGCTTAGCTCTTGTGTATAAAAATAAGAACCAATGAAATTGAAGTTTATGTGGTAAACAAATATATTTCAATGAAATCTTCTGCTTGATAAGATTAATAATATTCCGAAAAAATAATTGAAATCGGTTAATTAGGGGAAAAGTTATTAAGTTTTGAAAATTATGCATATATAATTAGATAAAAGTCAACATTAGTGACCTTTTAAAATTTGTAATTAAACCTATTTATCGCTCTAAATTATAAAAACAAATTGCTAATCATTATTCACAGATGAATGTAGTTTTTAAATCAAGTGTTATCTCATTTGGCCAAATTTTGTTATAACACCGTGTTTACAAAGATTTATCATCACCTTAAAGGGAACATAAAAATCATAAAAACAAATTAAACCCCAACAATAAACCTATGCTATCTAAACTCTATAAACATACTGTAAACCCTCACAAATAATAACCAACTTAAACTCCCCACTAAAAAACTAACTTCAACTCCCCACTAAAAACTACTTCAACTCCCCACTAAAAACCAAACTTCAACTCCCCACTAAAAACCAAACTTCAACTCCCCACTAAAAACCAACATAGGCCGACATTACGACCTACAATATAATAGAATAGAAATAGAGAAATAAAAATAAACATTAGAACATGGTCATCTATATACATAAGCATAATATATATATACTATATACAGTAAATAAAAACTACATAGCATAGTCCCAACTATAACCAGTTCCAACATGAACCTATACTCCTTATACATCTTATAACATAATATGAATTATGACATAAGAATCAACTCAGCTCTAGTCAATGAAGACTAGAACAAGACAACACCGCTCTATACTCTGTACCACAGAGTTAGGCCACTCACTGGTTAATACATACCAGTTAAAACCAAGCATGAAATAAGACATCTACCATAACTTATTCCCATGCCGACCATTAAAGGCAACATTACATTAAAATAATAATATACATGAAATAAAAAGAAATATACATTTAAAAAGAAGAAGCCAACATGGCGGATAATGTTCCTTCCCAAAACCTCCAACTTAATCCATTCCCATCAATGCACTTATCATAGACAAGTGGACAATATACATAAAATAACAAAATTAGACATAGTATAAAATAGAATAAAAATTCTAAAAAGTAATTAAATCTCAACTCACGTCATATCTGAACAAGCCACACACAACTACGCCATAATCTGACCACTGGTCTTCCACAAAATGGGCCATTTCAGACGGAAGTGATTGATTAATTGTTCTATTTATAGACGCTGACCGAACGTCTCTGACCGCTAACCAGAAATTCCTTTTTTTTAACTACCCTAACATTGCCTTATTTCCGGTCAATCTGTGCTAAATATTATTCTAAATCTCCTATTGCTAAATATCTACAAATCTATCTTATGTACAACCCTATATTAAATTAAACTACAATAAAAATTCTACCTATTACTTCAATTAAACTACACTAACAAAAACCTAATTTAAAATAATCAGAAAAAGAATTCCGAAAAATGACGCAAGACCTAGCCGCTTAACCTCGTTTCAGGGCTTTCACAAAATACAAAACAATATTTACATACATCATTTTTATACCAAACAGTCCCCCAAGTCTATATCTATATTACAAATAATAAAATATATTTACATTAAAAATACATTACTTACATTCTCACAAATCATAGCACCCACAGAGCACAGAAACTTAAACACATTCAAACGGACTTGTCGTACAGCACAAAGCAATTAATCACACTTTTAATTTAAGTCACCGACCTACATTCATCTCCTAACTTTCTTTTTGCGACCCTGCAAAAACAAACTATCATACAAAAAAAATACCCCTCTGGCCCTAGATCAATACAAAAATTTACCCATTGGGACATACATAAAAAGCATGCAGCCTAAAGATAGGTGGAAAATGTGAAAGTCTCACTGGGACAAAAAATGCTGTACCTATTCTTAAAACATCTGACATCAAAGTCACAATGAGATATACGTAGTGTCCAAGTACATCAAAAAGGAAAAATCTACGCACACTACACAAAAGGGTTAACATGTCATGAAATGGGTAATAAAGGCATACAAAAAGTAAATATATCATTTTCATAAAAACATAAAAAAAGGAAAGAAAATGGTTACAAATAAAAAGTAAACAGAAGTGTAATGAAAAAAGAGCAGAGTCCTCTCCTGGTACAGCTTGACGTCTTTTTTGGCACACCGATTTCACATTAACTATCATAGGGTCCACCGAAACCGTTTCTTTAACCACTTTCAAGCCATATAACGGCGCCGCCTGAACCATTCCTTTATTTACTACCGGTCCTGTTGGCACAACTACTTTAAACATGACTGACTGGGGCCTAACAGTTTGGGTATCCCCAACTTCTGGTAGTACACTGGCAGTTTGGTTGGTAATTAGGCTCTCCGTCACTGTGCTGACCAGGGAGCCTGTGTCAATCGTGGCCTCACAACATAGCCCATTGAGGCTGACATTTGCGACAGGGCGGGTGCCTATTATCTGGCTCGACAGAGTAGAATCCTCATCTTTGTGATGAATCGTGCCATTCGCTCCGACAGTTGACTGCCTCCCTTTCAGGCACTCTCCCGCAAGGTGGTCGGGGCTGCAACAGTTATCACAGTATCCAGCATGATAACCGTAGTGGTCTGGTTCACCTGAACGCTGTGGGTAAGGATGAGCATCAGGGCTTTGTTGTGCAAGCTGCAGATACTCTATTGTTGTTGATAACTCACCCACCTGTTTGGCCAGTGCCAACACCAATTTTTCCAACTCTGGGCCCGGCTGTTGTGGCTCAACAGTCGTAGCTACAGAGTGCATCAAGTGGACGCCACATTCGTCCTCGGACCAGCGGATAGCCGTATCCCGCAGGTCTAGGAAGGAGGTCCTCGGGTATTTATGGGTCTCCTCTCGCAGGTACTTCCTCAGGAGGGGGTCCAGCAAGTTTTCTGCAAAGTGGTCCCTCAAGATTACGGCATCTGTGAGGGCCACTGAGAGACAGGTTTGTCGCGCTAACAGGGCATCAAATGCAGCATGCAAGCGGTGAGAGTAGGATCTCACAGTCTCTGAGACATGTTGATGGACTGTGAGAAACAGGCCCATTAATTTGGAGATACTACGTTTCTCTCCGTAGACGGACTGTAGCACCCTGATCAGCTCTTCGGGGTTGGACCTCACCTCCGGTGGGTGGCACCTACACTCTGCCCTCACTGACTCGCCGAGGTGAGCCCATAGCACGTCTCTCTTCTCTTCGTTCTCGGTGACTCGTCTCGCCCTCCAGGCACCTCTAATGTCCTCATGTCCTCGATGAAGCTCTCCACGTCGCCTGGGTGGTTACTGCCGTGGAATAGCTTGATCGGCTCCTCACGGTGCAGGAAGACATACAATGTCTGTGTGGCTTGTTCTTCACCAGCCATGCCTATGTTGGTTTTTTCTACCTATATCCTAACCTCCAACCCATTAAACCTAACCTTCCTAAGCTAAAAACAGTAATCATTTACTAAATACATCTAAACTAGGGCACGAGGGGACTTTGGGCTTCCGTGACACTTCCGTTGGGACAGAAGGATTATTACAATCTAAACAGACCAACAACACTGAACACTAAACATAAAACACTAAAATCATATTTAAATTACAAATTACTTTTTATTCATGGAAATTCACTTGTCCCATTAAAGGGAACATAAAAATCATAAAAACAAATTAAACCCCAACAATAAACCTATGCTATCTAAACTCTATAAACATACTGTAAACCCTCACAAATAATAACCAACTTAAACTCCCCACTAAAAAACTAACTTCAACTCCCCACTAAAAACTACTTCAACTCCCCACTAAAAACCAAACTTCAACTCCCCACTAAAAACCAAACTTCAACTCCCCACTAAAAACCAACATAGGCCGACATTACGACCTACAATATAATAGAATAGAAATAGAGAAATAAAAATAAACATTAGAACATGGTCATCTATATACATAAGCATAATATATATATACTATATACAGTAAATAAAAACTACATAGCATAGTCCCAACTATAACCAGTTCCAACATGAACCTATACTCCTTATACATCTTATAACATAATATGAATTATGACATAAGAATCAACTCAGCTCTAGTCAATGAAGACTAGAACAAGACAACACCGCTCTATACTCTGTACCACAGAGTTAGGCCACTCACTGGTTAATACATACCAGTTAAAACCAAGCATGAAATAAGACATCTACCATAACTTATTCCCATGCCGACCATTAAAGGCAACATTACATTAAAATAATAATATACATGAAATAAAAAGAAATATACATTTAAAAAGAAGAAGCCAACATGGCGGATAATGTTCCTTCCCAAAACCTCCAACTTAATCCATTCCCATCAATGCACTTATCATAGACAAGTGGACAATATACATAAAATAACAAAATTAGACATAGTATAAAATAGAATAAAAATTCTAAAAAGTAATTAAATCTCAACTCACGTCATATCTGAACAAGCCACACACAACTACGCCATAATCTGACCACTGGTCTTCCACAAAATGGGCCATTTCAGACGGAAGTGATTGATTAATTGTTCTATTTATAGACGCTGACCGAACGTCTCTGACCGCTAACCAGAAATTCCTTTTTTTTAACTACCCTAACATTGCCTTATTTCCGGTCAATCTGTGCTAAATATTATTCTAAATCTCCTATTGCTAAATATCTACAAATCTATCTTATGTACAACCCTATATTAAATTAAACTACAATAAAAATTCTACCTATTACTTCAATTAAACTACACTAACAAAAACCTAATTTAAAATAATCAGAAAAAGAATTCCGAAAAATGACGCAAGACCTAGCCGCTTAACCTCGTTTCAGGGCTTTCACAAAATACAAAACAATATTTACATACATCATTTTTATACCAAACAGTCCCCCAAGTCTATATCTATATTACAAATAATAAAATATATTTACATTAAAAATACATTACTTACATTCTCACAAATCATAGCACCCACAGAGCACAGAAACTTAAACACATTCAAACGGACTTGTCGTACAGCACAAAGCAATTAATCACACTTTTAATTTAAGTCACCGACCTACATTAAGTTGCTAAAAGTAAGAAAAGAATCATAATAAACTCCAGGAAAAGTCCAGGGTATAAACTCTAATTGCTGAGCTAAAATTATTGGTTATCTCTATTTCCATGTCATCCTGACTTTTTTTTATTGAATCGGAAATTTTAATTAAGTCAAACTGTTTACAGAATTAAAAAAAAAAGTTTGGTTAGCCTTGTGCGTAGATAGATAAAAATGAGAGAAAAGACATCTGGGCTGAGTGTAATAGTGGCCAACGGGAAGTGGCCCACAAAACGTCAATTCGATCTCTGGCTGTCCAAGACAATGTGCTCTACTTGGCCCTACCTTGTGGCAGGTAAGTTGATTGATTTATTCATTTTGGTCCTACCTTCTGACACGTAAGTTGATTGATTTATTCATTTTGGTCCTAATTTCTGGCAGGTGAGTTGATTTATTCATTTTGATCCTAACTTCTGGCAGGTATGTTAATTGATTTATTCATTTTGGTCCTACCTTCTGACACGTAAGTTGATTGATTAATTCATTTTACTCCTAACTTCTGGCAGGTATGTTGATTGATTAATTCATTTTACTCCTAACTTCTGGCAGGTACGTTGATTGATTTATTCATTTTGGTCCTACCTTCTGACACGTAAGTTGATTGATTTATTCATTTTGGTCCTAATTTCTGGCAGGTCAGTTGATTTATTCATTTTGATCCTAACTTCTGGCAGGTATGTTAATTGATTTATTCATTTTGATCCTAACTTCTGGCAGGTATGTTCATTGATTTATTCATTTCGCAATAGGGAAGATACGTTTTATTTCGTTGGCGAGCCATTATATTATAAGATCAAGCTGATAGGCTGTTGACGGGGTCTGTCATACAAAAGCACTCTTACACAAATACGCTACTAATTTCCATTAATATTAAATTATCACATTATGAAAAGTAACATTGTTGACGTCAAATTATATTGAACTTCCCATTCTCCCATATCAGAAATGGTCAAAATATTTTCAAATCCCCTCTCCCTTTTGTTATGCTGACATAATAGCCTCCCTAAAGATACGATCACTTAGGTTAATTACAGGCCAATGTTTTAACTTTGCCTTGACAGAATTGTAACTTTATTGCAGCGTTACAGTTGCTGTGCCTTAACAATGCCCACGCACGCTCATCGTCTGAAACTCTTCATGAGGACGAAATCAGCGCCGCGTCTCAAATCTCGCTTGGCGCCAGGTCACATCTGCCAGGGTTCAAGTACATTTACCTAGAGGAAGATGGCCAGATCAGCCCGAGTGTCAACAGCTCGGTGGCCCACCTGGAGATAGCCGGATCCCCGCTGTGCAACGAGCTGGCGATGAGGATTGCTGCAGACGATATCACGAAGATGACCCAGTACATGCCGAAAGACATCTTCAGGAGAGTGGCATCCAGTTCTACCGTGGGCATTTTTTCTGCCCAGGAGAAGATCATCGTATTTCCAGAATACGCTCATTATGCGAGTGGGGCCTGTGGGCATTCTTGTGTAGGTCAGTAGTTGTCAACTAAGAATGTATCGTAATATGCATTTTAAAAATTATTCCTCAGATGACAGTGTTTTAATAGATAAAAGGTGTTAAATAAGCCTATTGTAGAAATGTTGTGCATCCCAAGTATGTCCTTGTAAGACAATTAATTAGCCTTGAAAAAAGATATAAACGTTACGATTCCCCAAATAAATGAATTTGTTTTGTACGCAGTTCCAGAAATGAGATGCTACTTTTTATTTATTTCAAATCTTTAGGTTCGTGCTCTCATACTTGCTCCAGTGATGGTAGAAAGCTGGAAGACATGGCAGGACTGGGCGGCCAGCGAGCGGCGATTCTGGAGGACAACTTGCTGTGCACGTCACGTGACCCGTACTACCATCACCTGAGCGTGCTCGTCCACGAGTTTACGCACACCATCCACGCCCACGGGCTTGACCAGGCCACCCGCCACAACATCACCCTCGCCTACCAGCACGCCCGTCAAAATCACACCTGGGCGGTCAACTCCTACGCCATGTACAACGAGAGGGAGTACCTGGCCGTGGCCACCACCGTCTTCTTCGGGGTCAACCGCAATGGTCTGCAGAACTCTGGCGGGATGAACCAGTGCGGGGCCGGCAGGATGTGCCAGACGGAACAACAAGGGAGGGCCCATCTGCGAGAGAAGGACCCGGGGCTGTTCGAGATAC
Organism: Anisus vortex; assembly: GCA_949126835.1. Classification (NCBI taxonomy): domain Eukaryota; kingdom Metazoa; phylum Mollusca; class Gastropoda; family Planorbidae; genus Anisus; species Anisus vortex. The sequence continues at coordinate 34,944,778 of OX421504.1, forward strand.
TGGCTTACGTCTTCACGAGCAACAACGTCAGCCTGGCCAGCTCACTGACCACTTGCCCCGTGTATGACGTTAATGCCACGATTGTGGGCTAGCGAAAGGTGATTTTGTAATGTTTCTGGTGTAAACTGCCCACAAATGTTAAACTGTTAAAATGTTTTTGTATAATATTATATAAAGGTGAACTGTATATTTAAATTCCTGTTATGAAGTACGTGTATATATTTTTTTCCTCTTAACTTTATAAACTATTTCAGTTACTTTATGTTTCGCTTTATTAAGACTTTAGACTATATGCTCCTGGAAGTTATTTGAACAAGAGATACACCACGTGAATTGCGCATAAACTTATGGCATAGAATTGGCTGACTCATAAAAGATAAAGCTAAAATGTTAGCTCACGTTAGTTTGACCTATACTTGAATAGGCCTTTGTATCTATTGTATGGGACCCATCAACTAAAGAAAACATAAAAAAAATGGAAAAAAAATCAGAAAAGAGATGCAAGGTTCATTATTAGGGAATATTCAAAACAGTATAACTGACAAGAGAAACACCAGTGGTTATATCACTAAACCTAGAAACACAAGAGGGCAGAAGGGCAAAGAGTAATTAGAGTGAGCCTAGTCTAGTAATACAACACAATGACAATCTGTTACAATGCTCAGATAAACAAAAAGGACACAAACACTTTCCTAATCCATTATGCAACAACAAATGTATATGCGTACTCTTTCTTCCCGAATGGCATCCGGGCATAGACTGGGTTGCCTGAACAAACCAGGAATACAAGTAATACATTTAGAACACTAGTAAAAATGCAAGACCAGACCACGGATGACGCAATAATCTTCTTTATAGAACGAGCGTCTGTAATATATAAAATAAGATAAAAAGACTCGTATTTCCCCCTACCCTTCATAAACTGGAGAAGAGGACATGGTGATATACGTTGTATAGGCCTAATCCAGGGGCTTGCAACATGTTTTGTCATTGTGCCGCAGAATTTGATTTAACAAGTTTCAAGGGAACTAATTAACTGTAAACATTCCACTAGTGTAGCCTAAAATATTTCAGATGCCCACTTCTACATTATTGTGTAAGGAACGACACAAGCCTTAATGCCAGGGGTGTACAACAGGCGTTCCGCGGGCCACAATTTAACACGCTTTACCAAGCCCTTTAGCGTGGTCTCCATAGAACCCCTAACGGCAGTTTTTCATATCCATTGTAATAAGTAGGCCTATGCAAATTAACTTTCAGAATGCGTGTCCTTATCCTGCTGTCAAGATTCAATGTATATTATAGTCTAAGTCTATAAAAAAAAAAAAGGCCTTTGTGTTTCATATTACGTGCGAAAGATTTTCTGAGTCATTGTAATTGTTTTACAAGTGCTTTCCTTGCTTTAGCCCTTAGAATGGTTCCTCTCCCCCCCCCCCACCCCAAACCTGCATGGAATAAGGTCGGATAGGTCCATAGTTCTTCAGGCCGTCTTGATGGCCAACATGATTCCCGTGCATCCATTATAGTTATAATATAGAAATACACTGGATAGGCCTACACTTATGTAGTGTTGGCCTATAAGTCTTAAGTAATGAATATCTGGCTTGCTTCCATCTTACTCTAACCAGGGCCGGCGCAAATTAACGGCCACTCGACTGGTTGCACGGAAAGGAAATATAATAAGCTTATAACCTAGTAAAGAATTTTTTGTTTATAATATAAGTTGAGTCTTCGGTTAAAGCACGACTAGGTCTACTGTTTATATTTTGGATTTGTAAATTATATCTAACACGCAGAGCCCGGTTAGCTCAGTCGGTAGAGCATCAGACTTTTAATCTGAGGGTCAAGGGTTCAAGTCCCTTATCGGGCGTATTTTTTTTTTGCTTTTTTTGCAACTATAGTTTTAGGCATACATTTATAACAAACAGCCGTTCGAAACAATTTAGCATCTGTATTTTGAAGCCTACAAGCAAAAAAGGCCTAAGTCTAGGCCATAGGTTATCAACCATTTTCGGCTCACCGCCCACTTTTACAATATTTTCCCGCTCACCGCCCTCCCCCCCCTTTTTTTGTGTAGCGTCCACCCCCTCCCCCCACCCCTCTGGCAGTTAAATAGTCAAAATAGTTTCCGCAATTTTTTTTACATTCAATAGATTTGTGTGCTTATTTATTATCTTTAAATACAAATGAACAGGAAACATATTGTAAGAATTAATAGATAAACAAAATTACCTAAACAAGAGGATTAAACAAAAAAAATAGATTGATGTGAATCGTTTGCCAGGTGTGTTGCTAGTAATTTGTCTATATTTGTTTCAATTTCGGTTGGAAAATACTTAGGTCTCCACGCTTCACAATTTGCAGTTTGTTTTTGTTATTTGAAAACCAAATGGTAATAGCATAAAATTCACTTTCTACAAAAGAGGATGCTAAGAATGCAATACAAAATTGTTGCCAAAACTCACAGACCTATAGAAACTGATTGATTTTCTCCAAAAGAATCGCATTTGCTTTTCAAAAACTTGAGCACCGAATCAAATATTATATTTAAACGGTCATCATTTGCTAACCAACGCACCTCTGTGTGCAGTAGCCATCGCTTGTAGTCCTCGTCAATGAACAATGAACAATATTTATTTTGCCACATAGTACAAACAATAAGTACAATAAAGACAATAAAGGGACATAACTAGAAAATTCTAAAGTTGGCAAACAATAAAAAATTATATCGATACAATAATAGTAATACAAATATTAATAATAATAATAATTAATTAAGGTATCAATGCAAAGCTATCTAAAAAAAATCATTGAATGCATTACTTATTTGTGAACTGCTGTAATATTGTAGTGAGCAATACAGAAAACCACCAAGACTTTTAGTGCGGTTACTAAATGTTGTCACACAATAGACAGCCAATACATATCGAACAGATTACTTTTTTTCTAAACTACAACATCAATCTACGATGCGCCATACCATCGCCACTGGAAGAATTTCTTTTAGACTAAAAAGTCTTCTAGTACAAGTAGTCTAAGAACCATAATGTTGAATTCATATAAATAAATAATAATTAGTCAGAAACATTTGTTATATTACAAAACAGAAATTGTTTGGCTTCACTATTGAATCAAATGTGGAAACATTTTTTAATTAAAGGGAGATAATCGACCCGTTTCATTAGAGCTAATATTTTTAATGTTTTTTTTTCTTTTATGAACAAAAATGGTTTTTAATTTATAACTTAGAAATGATCAAACTGTAAAAAGTATTTTAAAAAATATATAAATATTATATTACTAAAAAAGTACATGTATAGGCTACTTTCAAACATTACATTAACTAACCAGTTTGTATTATTACTAAATAACCATTCCGCTCATCATTACTCAATTAAGACATTATTACAAGACAAAATAATTCTTAGGTTATCTCAGTTTAGCTGAGATCAAATATCATGAATATTTAAAGATGTTAGGGCGACAAGGATAGGTCGGCGGAAGGGACAGAACCCGCGACGCTATAATAAAACAGTATAATAATATGTAGTCCTAGTGCGTTTACATCACATTTCATCCAAAAACGAATCCATTCAAATAGCTGAATGTGTTCAAATGATATCAGGTAGGTTTGTATCGCCCACTTGCCCTTCACCGCCCCCAATCGCCCCCGGGAACATCAGAGCCCCCCTAAAGCTTCTCGCCGCCCCCCGGAGGGCGATAACGCCCCGGTTGAGAACCTTATGTTCTACGCAGTGCTTATATAGCAGGTAGTTTAAGCTGACGAAGTGGATCGACCGATCATAAGCTTCTTTCCCTTTGTAGGCCTATACGTACGGCTGCATAAAGGGCGCTGCACCCCAGCGGTCACACCACGTGGGACCTTCCTTTCTCTGAGACATCATTACAAATGCACGTGTCCTCTAAAGGGTCTGCGCTTCTCATCACAGTCTTATTTACTCGCAAGTTTCCCTCATTAGGCAAAAAAAAATAAAGTGCTTTGGAGCGTGCGAGCCTTTGAATCTTATCTTATCTTATAAGTCTAGATTGAAGATTATTACGTCCACTAGGCCCAAAACTCCTGCAGGGCGACAGGGATCCGTCAGTGGCAGGGATAGAACCCGCGACCTGTCCGTTGGTTTTTGGTTGACAGTCCGGTGAACTAACTGCTGGACCAGCCCACATGATATAGAACTTTTGCCTCAGACATGGGAGAAATTCTGAAACAGTTAGAGTATGCACTGTATGCCTAGTCCTTTTTAAGAAGAGTTTAAAGACCTTTCACTTTAATTATAAGACTATTAGGCCTATAGTGTTTTATTTGTGCCTTCCTCACCCCAACACAACTGAATTGTGTAAAGGGGCCACAATGCGAGCATTTAAAAGTCCGCATTTTCACCTCTTTTTTACTCCTTTTCTTTTAACTTTTACTGTCTGCTTGGTTGGTTGCTTGCTTATAAAACTTTGCATAGATTTTTCGACCACTTCCCGTCGTCCAATCGAGCTGAAACTTGGACAACAGACTTGTGGCGACTAACAATACATTCTATCAAATTTTCAGTTTTAAAAACTTAATTATACTATAATTAAGTTTTTTTTTTTTTAATTTAACAAACACTTCATAGATAAATGGTCCATGGTTGGGTTTCACATTGAAAATGCCAGTCCAACTTGTTATGGTTTTTGCGGACCAAAGCTAGAAGAAAAAAAAAGGATGTGCAAAATTTTAGTGTGGAAATTCATAAGGTATGTATCACTTTATAAATATAATATAAACTTAATTTACAAAGAAAAGGAGTATATTTTTATGGGTTAGTTTATTTCTTCTTTATTTCAATTATTGCTTTGGCACTCTTTGTATTTATATAGCTCAGTGCTCTAAATAATGACTGCACATTATGTAGCTATATGTTGTCACTGAACTATATATCAGAACTCAGTGATCACATGATATAAACAAGGCGAAAATGGCAGACGAATGCGAATCGCTTCGTCCTGTATTACAAGTTACATCTACCATAAGAAAAACCTTAGAAAATGTTATTAAGTGCAAATCAATATCAGAAAAATTAAAACTTGAGTGTGACATTATATTGCAACAAAATGTAGATGAGGCTTTAATCTCTACCAAAACTATCAGAGAGGTTTATAATACTCTTCGAAGTGAAGGTTAGTGATTAGTATTAGTCTACTCAAGACAAGACTACTCAGTACTGTCTAGACTAGTCTAGAGTACTCTAAAGTCTAGTGATGAGTAGTGATAACTGATGATTGTCAGATTATCAGAATTATCATGAATCATGATATTTTATAATGATAGTGACACTGTTATACTATTAGTTAGTGAATTACATATTTTTCATTTTATCATTTTCATTAGTCATTAGGCCTACAATTTCAATTATTAGTGACCGGTTTACGATTAGCCTCCAGTGGCCTCCACTCAATACTCAAGACTGAGTCAAGACTCAAGACAGTAATCTCAGAGTTGCCAAATTGACACTAGACTAGGCTAGCGGCCGGCTAGCCTAATTAGAAATAAACTGGAAAGATAGGCTAGATGGCTGCTAGATGATAGATGCCTAAGATGCTATTTCAATTTCTAATATTAAAATATTTAAAATGTGGTAGCCTAATTCTTTACCTGCGTTAGCACACGAGTTTTGGGGTGTTATAGGAACGATTTTTGAATATCCATGCCAAATTCGCATGAATCAAGTCATGAAATGTCTTGCAAATGATATTTAGAAATTTAGACTTAGAAAAAGGAAAAACTATTTTTAAACGCAATTTTTTTAGTTTTTTACTAGTCTATTACTATTAGGCCCTAATTTAACATACCGTATATACTCGCGTATAGGTCGCACCGGTGTATAAGTCGCACCCCTAGTTTAAGATTTTTTTTCTTATATGTTGTCATTGACCCGCGCATAAGTCGCACCCCGACTTCCCGGGTTACACTGCCTTTTAACATCATAAAAATGCCTACCTTTTAAACATAAAAGTTATTAAATATTCACCCTCATTTGGAAACTTTCCTTAAAAAATGGTTTTAATCGTGCATACGGCAAACATAATCAAATAAAGGCAGGGTTTTATTTATTTTCAAAACAACAGATCAATAGGCCTACAGACATTAGTGATATGGGAAAGTAAGGTATCTGTTTCTTCATCTAAGTCCCTTTCCCTACTTAAGTTCCTATCCCTATAGTAACACTACACACAAAAAGTCTTTGAAGTACGTCATTAGACTCAATGTCGCCTAGACTGGAGACAGGGAAGCGCCGGCATTTATGACTCGCTATATATGTGTCCTATTTACCATTAACATTGTTTGTAATGATTTCAAGTGCGTCTGCGCAACCGACAAATAATAAGCTGTGTTTTTTTCAACTCTTACACGCAACTAATGAAAAATGAAACACACTTGACTTTTCACGCGTCCATCTGCCGATCGTAGTTTTGGAAACATTGCCTAGATATGGCGCGTTTTTTTCGGAATGCTCAACACTGCCTTAGCTTATAAGCCTAGACCTTAAGTAGGCCTACTAAATAAAACGCATCCTAAGCTTATTGGTCTACCTACGTTATAGGTCTAGACAGGCTTTCACACATTTACGATTCTTTTCAAACTGTAATTTGCGTTCAATAAGCCTACCGAAAAAATGCCACCTTTAAACTTACGCTACGTTTCGGCAATACAGAATCGGTCCAAAAGTTCAAAAGAAAAGCGGGGGGGGGGATTCTGAAAAAACTAACATATTTTTCGATCTCAATCTAATTTATAGTAATATGTACACCTACGAAAGTTTTCTAAATGTAAAATGTAGGCCTATGCATATCCTAGTAATTCTACACCACTACAGTCAACTATACGGGTTATGTAGCAAACTGTATGACAGAGTAGTGATGTTTTTCAAACTTTTCAAAAACAGTGTTGGGTGTATAAGTCGCACCCCGACTTTTTGTCAAAATTTTCGGTAAAAAAAGTGCGACTTATACGCGAGTATATACGGTAATCATAAAGTATAAAGAACACCATTTTGTCATTTTTTGCTTGTGACGTCACAGGAGACGTGTTACCATCCCTAACCTATATTAACTAACCGATACTAACCATGCGCTATTAAAATTAATGAAATTTAAATAGCGCATGGTTAGTATCGGTTAATTTTTTTTAGGTTAGGGATGGAAACCCCTTGAAGACAATGGTCAAAATGGCGTTGTTTTATGCTATATTAATAGTAAAGAATTGTGATTAAAAATATTTTTCTAAGTTTAAATATCGTTTGCGAGACATTGAATGACTTGATTTGTGAGAATTTGGCATGGATCTTTAAAAATATTTCACAGAGAACCACAAAACTTGTGGGCTAACGCAGGTAAAGAATTACCGCATACCTAAAATTAAAAATGTTTTTGGCCTTTGGTTGTAGAAAATCGCCACCTACATGACTCTAGTCTGTATCCATAGCATTGCCTTATTATTAGTATTAGGCCTACTTATAACTTTAACTTATAAGTTATAACTTTTCAAAAGTAAGTTGAAGAAATTAATTCTTTACAGAAGATTATTAATGGTATGTGTGGTAGCCTATGTCCTTTCCTTTGGCAACTCAAACCTCCTGCAAGCCAAGGCTTCAAGAGTGGCAGGGTCATCGTTTTGACCTTTCAGAATACTAACTGTTGGACAGCTGGCCTATCGATTTTCATTAGCAAAGTTTACCCACTTTTATCAATTAATAGTTTCATGAAGAGAAGACTAAAAAATTTATCCAACTGATTAGGCCTAACAAAACTTATCTTACATATTCATATGTCCCATCAATTTCATGCCATTTATTTTTTTTGATCAAGTATAGAGATTGTCTAATTACAGGAATAAATATATTGGGGCCTTTTATAAATATAATATTTTGTTTCACATTGGGTGGTATAGATTTTTTCTGTTTTCAGGCTACAGGTTATTTTTACATGAAATTGTAGAAAATGCAGATTTGATTCCACAGTCAGTAAAACTTCCGGCTCGGGTGAGTGCTTGATTTTGTTTTGCTTTCCCAGGCATCACAGCTATTATTATAACCTCTTTATGTTGTGTGCTATTATAAGATCATGTGGTACCAGCTACAAGTAATGCTCAGATAAAAAAAGCCAAACACCTTTGCTCCCACGTGATCTATAGATTCTCAATAATTGTTGTTGATGATGTGTGTGTGTGTTTTATTTAGCGCTACTCATAGGTAACAGCAATAGCAAGTTAAAAACCCTTTCAATTTAAAGGGCATTTTAGTTGTTATTACATATTTTATTTTATATTGTGGAAGTCTGTAAAAAAAATAAAAGTCTACAGAGCAATCGTGCTCCCTACTTTACTCTATGCATGTGAGACTTGGACTGTTTACCAACGACATGCTAAGCTCCTAAATCACTTCCACACAAAAAGTCTGAGAAAAATCCTAAATATCAAATGGCAGGACAAAATTCCAGACTTTGAGGTAATTGCCAGGGCAGGACTCCTAAGCATCCACACAAGTCTGATGCAGTCTCAACTTCGTTGGGCAGGGCATGTTATACGCATGCCAGACTGCCGTCTTCCAAAGAGGCTCTTCTATGGCGAGCTAAAAAAGGGTCAGCAAGCTCGCGGAGGTCCAAAAAAGCGCTATAAAGACACCCTCAAGGCATCACTCAAAGCGTTTTCCATTAAAGACGACTCCTGGGAGGTGACAGCCAAAGACCGTGCCTCATGGCGCTCAGCAGTCCATAAAGGAGCAGCTCTTTGCGAAGAGCAAAAACAGAGACCAGCTGAGTCCAAGAGACAAGCCAGGAAAGATCGTGCCCTAGAGCTCACTGTCGACGTTCTGACCTTCACCTGTACGGTTTGCAGTCGTACCTTCCGATCAAGGATAGGCCTCATTAGCCACATATAAACCCATCGTACATCCCATACTTTATAGGACGACAAAAATAGTCATCGTCGATCACATATTTTATGAATGGAGTGGTTGAGAATGAATGCATTTTTACCATTCTGATAATTCAGCCCCCTCCCCTATTTTTCATATTTATAGAAAACGAAGAAAGAATAATATAGGGCCTCTATTACATAGTTTATATGTGTATAGAGTAAGCCTATTTATTATTTATTACTCTGTCCACTGACAATGGAAAACAAAAGGACTTTCCTGGAAATGCACTAATAAAAAGATACAAATATTTGAGATATATTAGCATCTATACTGCTAGAAAGAATTTATTATATAAATGAGAGAGAATTGTTAGTTCGGGGAAGGGCCCACATTACATTTATTCAATGATAAAGTAAGGTACTTAACTGAGCCGTCCAAAAAATTCTCTTAAGAATTAAAGCTTTAACTTTACTTTAAGAGAGTAAAAACTACTTTAAGATTAAGTGTAATCTGATAATCTTATCTGTAAGCTACTCAGCCAATGTAATATCCCTTCATCTACTGTCATTTTCCTCACTAAATGTTCAACCGTTCAACCTCTGCAATTCAATTATTTATTTTTATTGCCAGAACCCAGAGCTGGAAGCCAGGATTAAGAAATTAAAAGTGATTGAAGAAAACAGAGAGTATGACAGGATGACCAGAAATTTACGCCCTAAGGTAAATCTACAATATAAATTATGTTTTCATTATAAAATGTAGGCTTATTGGTAATATATTTTGTAAAGTATTATACTTCAATACTGGGTATGTCACAGGGTCAGTGAAAAAATAACTTTAACAAAGTCCTTTAATTTAGTACAATAATAGTCATTCAAAGATTTACAGCTGTAAAAATTATTGTTTTCTTGTTTGCATTTTCAGTCACAAGTTTTATCATTCCAACAAGAAGGTTAGTTTTACATTTCTACCTATAGACACTGACTTCCTAATAATAGTTCCCCATGTCTTTCAACAGGGTTGATATTGGGTTGTTTGGGAGGGACGGGGTTAGGACTGATTTACACAATATAATATTAAAATGGTAATAGTAACCAGTTGTCTACATAGGATTTTTTTTCCCGGGTCTGGAGGGTGTCCCTGAGTCTACCTAGCTCTGATGGGTACCTGACCTTATTTGGGGTAAAAAGTAAAGACACCTGTGTATAGTACTGGCCACACAATCACCTAGTATGCCGAGGCCACAGAAACTAATGAACGTTGCTTCACCGGCCCCATGGATCAATTTGGCCCAACGGGATACTTACTATCTATTTCCCCTTTGTAATAGTTTGTTGAGAAAATATATGAGCAGCTGATTAAAACTGTAAACTTTTTAGCCACACACATTTGTCTCTGATTGCAGTGAAATCTATGAACAGACAGCTGGTGACTGTGTTCAACTTCTTCCTTACTGTTGTTGCTGGGTTTGCGTTTGGCTACAAGTGTACAGAGCTGTTCTACAGCAACATCCTAGCTATGGTAAGTTTTTTTTTTTAAAGTTCATTGTGTCTTGCTAAGCTGTAAACTTTACCATTATCCAGTACAAAATGTTTTCAAGAGGAAATCTAACAAAATGACATATTTAATATATATAATATATATTAATTTTCACCAGGAATTTTTTTTATAAACTTTAGTGCAGGAACCTTAAATATACTTGTATTCATCTTCTGTTTTGACCTGTGTTGATAGTCCTAAATTGTTTTATAGTCTGCAAATGGTTGGAATTTAAAAAGAAATATATACATAAAATAACTGAGAACCCTGGACTCTATTATTAAACAGCTAACTCCTCATAAGTATAACATAAGGTGGCAGAAACATTGACTGAAGTCTATAATCAATGTATTGAATGAAAGCTTCCCAATCAGAAAATTACCAGTCTAGATGTTTTCTATTTTATGAGAAATTTGTCATCTCCTATTATTTTATGATGTGCTGTTCATATTCTTTTTTCTTTTATTGTATTATTTTCAGAAAATGGCTGCAGGTCTTGGAACTGGGCTGTTGATATTTTTCGTCGACCTCTATTTCCTGATGAGATATGGCATGAAAGATTGACATGCTCCAAGAGTCTCACAGAATGGATGACTTGCCTACTGATGGACTAAAAGTGAACATGTTTATATTCTTCCCAAACAGACCTCTCATAACACAATGCCATTTTATATCTTTAAGGGGATTAGTCTCTGAGGACTGCGTTAACTGCCGAAAGTTTTATATAGACAAATGGGAGAAAGCTTTTTGTTAGTGTATGTGTTTTGTATGTTAGAATCAATGCAATGTCTGACGATTCAATTGTACATAATATTATTAATTATAGCAATGTTTTGACTGAGAGTTAGTCCAACTGCTTGCACGTAGCTGTTTGCTTGAACCTGGATGCCATCTGAGATCTTAGTGCTTTTACTTTTGACATCGATCTTTCCATTGGTTTGGACATTCAGTAATAGGGTTTAGTAAACAACTCAGGAAAACACAGAATATCTTAATTGTGTTCATTCAATGCATTCATTTGGAATTTTTCCCCAAAAAGGGACAAATTATTTTTCTATTATTTATTGTACACCATGCTTGGTTATTTAAAAAAAAATCTAAATCTCTCTGTTTATAGTCATAATTGTTATTGATTTTGATCAATCAATGTAATTCTTTCTGAACAAGGATAAAATGTAAATTGAAATCTGAAGCATTTTACAAATGGAAATTTTTTATTTCCAGCATTTCTTTGTTTTTACTCTTGCTTAGGTAAGTCTAAACTATGAATTGTTTTGTTCTTTGTCAGTCTTTTCAAGTTTTGAAAATTTGTTGTTGATTTGTTACTTGTGACTATATAATAATCTGGACTCAAAATAAATTAAATACTAATTTTTCACTATCCTGTGTGGATACTTTGTCATTATATGAAGTTCAGTATAAATTAATTTTTATATTGTTTAGAAAATTGCCGCAATTTTTAACAAGTCATAACTTTTTTTGCTTTGATGTGTGAAAATAATGGATTATTATCTCCCATGGAGGGCTCTGGCCTGTCTCACCACCTCCTTCCACTCGGACCTATCCATTGCCTTCTTTTCCAGGCCTGTACCCCGAACTGTCGCAGATCCATCTCGACATCTTCCAACCATCTCAGTCTGGGTCTGCCTTTAGGTCGTTTTCCTCTGGGGTTCTGAGCATATAGGCCTATCACTTTCGCTCCTCTGCTGTTAGTAGTGTTAGGCATTCGTTTCAGGTGGACTGTCCAGTGTAGTCTGCCCTTTTTTTATTTCAGCCACAATAGTAGGGTCTTCATATAGCTCGTAGATCTCTCTGTTGGTGTGTATCCTCCATCCATCTTTATCTTTGGTTGGTCCAAAAAATTTTCAGAGCACTTTTCTTTCCCAGGTGCTTTGCATTTTTTGTGTACTTTTTGTGAGTGTCCAGGTCTCACTGCCATAAGTCACCACTGGATCTCAACATATAAATAACTGAAATTTCTTTTTCTTCTGTTGTTAATTTAATGTCTTGTTTTATATTAACATCCCTCCACTTCCCCCCCTTCCTCCTACTCCAACCAAAGGATTGCGATCTGCCAGAGTGGAGTTCTTAAAATTAAAATGAACTTCAGTTTCAAGCATTGGTAGTTTATATCATTACAGATTCTCTTTCTCAATGATAATTACATAATTACAATGTCAGAATGTGACTCATTACAGATTCTCTTTCTCAATGATAATTACATAATTACAATGTCAGAATGTGATTCATTGATTCATTACAGATTCTCTTCCTCAATGATAATTACAATGTCAAAATGTGACATGTTTGGACAAAATGAATTTTTAAATTAAAGTAGCTGAAGCAGAAAATAATGTTAAGTGAAAAAAGAAAATCCATTTCTGAATCTACTATATTATTTGTATTTTAACGATCTTAAAATTTTGCACAAAAATTAATTTGTCCAACATGGTTAAAATTAAACAACCGATACCAGGAAAAGGAAAGATTTTTTAAAATAGATTAATTCCTTTATATCCTTTTTGTGTTTTTCATTATTTCCTCTTAATAAAGAGGAACATTTTTATTTGTTTAATTCTTTGGCTTTTTGAAAAGAAAAATTGTTAAGGGAGGGGCTGAAATTAATTTGATATGTTGTCATTGGCAATGAGTCTATGTGCCAAGTTTCAGCTGAACAGGAAGAGTGTCAATTGGCTCTCCAGCTTTTAACCCTTTAATTTCACATTTCACACTATGTATCATTGGCCAGATAAGCATATTGTTTACAAAAAAAGAACATTCATATACTTCCAGTATTTCTTTTAAAAAAAAAAACAACTTTATTAATATAATTACTAGACAATTTATTGTAGTTTCCATCAACAATTTAATCTGTGATTTAAATAACAATAGTGCTACCGTATCACAGAAAGTTGTGTCTTTGAAGATTATTAAAATTTCAATAAAATCTCAACAACAATAATTTATTTGTATATATATATAAACATAAATTATATACCAGGGTAGTTATAATTATAGAAATTTCAATAAAATCTTAACAATAATTTATTTGTATATATAATAAACATAAATTATATACCAGGGTAGTTATAATTATAGAAATTTCAATAAAATCTCAACAACAATAATTTATTTGTATATATAAACATAAATTATATACCCAGGGTAGTTATAATTATAATATAATTGTGTAATATATTTTCACTGTAATATAAAATAATATCACATAAAAAGGCATCTGCCAATAATTCCTGGGTCCAGTGAGTTGAGTCCAATCACCACTGCTAATTATATTTGTTAAATATTCCAGTCACAGTCATGAGGATTGGAAGGAAGGGGGGGGGGTATATACTGGTATTTGAAGAAACTAATAGTTTTAAGGGGAAGTAAACCAAATTTATATTCAAACTGACTCTTTAGCAGAGATCTTAAATGACAGGGACTTGGAGCCTGTGCTTTATCCTCTAGTTTGTGTATTTAATTGGTTGGGGGTGGAAGAAGGGAGGGGGTGTCCCTGAGTCTTGCCAGCTCTGATGGGCACCAGACAGTAGTTGGGTATAAGTAGGCGGTTGGGCAAGGTGCAGGCTGCCTCTCCCTTTTATGCCTTGCTGCTTCAAAGACCCTATGAATCAAATTGGTTTGAAAGGATTACTTGACCCTTAGGACGGATTCCTATAACTGAATACCACTGATGGATTAGTACTGGCAAACCCCATTAGAAAGTTTACTTTGCAATTACCATGACATGTGTAATATAGAGATTTTAACTACTTCATAGCATTAGATAAAGAAATGGAATTTGAGGTAGGAAGAAAGAACAGAGTAACAAAATGTGTAGAACCATTCATTGTGTAACAGAAACACCAGCACACAAGCTATGAGAATGCCAACCACATCATAGCAACTGTAAAAAGCACCATTTACTTGTAATATCATGGACAATCATACTTGAGGTATCGAGAGTATTCACACTTGAAATAAACGGACCGACTGGAACAGGAATGTTTTAGTGTAGCTTGGACTACGCAACACTTTTTAACCTCATTTTCTTGGTTTCTTTTTTTTTTTAAGTCCTTCAAGTATATTTGCACTTGGTAAAATTAGAAAATAGTGTTCATAATTTTGTTCATTTGAGCAGCATTGAGAAATCCCAATGTTCACACAACAGTTTAGACTTCATTCTCCATATAACCTGATGTGTATGGCATTATTTATGTCATCATTCTCCATAGCACCTGATGTTCATGATGTGAGGGCCATGCTCATCATACTCCTGTCTACTGACCCAAATAGTCCGAAATGTCGACAGGGAAGCCAGTATGGAGCCACCTATCCACTTCTGATAGAGCCTCTCTGGAGCCGCCCACACTTTTCTGATTCTAAACTGCTGGCTCGGCAGGGACTGAAGTTCATTTGCTAACCTTTCAGGGAATCCTGGAAACAAGGTCGATCCCCCAGAGACCACCATCATGTGGTACATGTCTCGTCTTGCTTCGATATCAGAGTCACGGATGGTCTCTTCAATGATATCCGTGAGCCCTTTTCCGGTATGGAAAACATTGTCAGGGCTGAACAGTACTTCTGGACACTTATACCGCTCCTCGTCCAACTTGATTTCAGATCCGTCTGGCAGCTTGAAAGATTTCACTGAGGAGGAAGAGGGATTGACCTCTAAGAGATCACGCCTTACGTAGCACAGCTTTTCTTTCATGGCCTTAACGACCTCTAGCTCCGCTGAAGTTGTGAAGCTGTAACCCTTTTTATAAAGAAGCTGTTGCAGGTGCCGGGTAAGGTCTCGGCCACCAAAGTCCACTTTGCGGATGGCCTGGAACAGGACGGTGGATTCGAAAATGGGGACAACGGTTGTTGAGCTGTCGCCCACGGCAACCATCAGGCCATTGTGCAGGCCACTGGAGAACAGAACAAGCATAGGCTGAAATGCAATGAATGCAGCTGGGGCATTGTATGTTTCGAAGAGCACCTGCCAAATCAAATTAAATTTGTGGGTTTAATTACAGCCTTAGCACAAGAAAAGAAAAAAAAATAAACCTAGAAAAACGCTACTATAGTAGCTACCTGATACGTTTTTTTACAAAGATTTAAAAATTACGGAACACAAAATGATGTCCACGAAACATTTGTTAGGAATCGTTACATTTATTGAGTATAGTAAATATTGTTTTTTTTTAAATTTGTTTACTGGTAACTTGAGTATTCAGAAAAGGTTTACTATGTAAAACACTTCACACATTTAATATTTTGTGGTGTGATATAAAAATGTCAACATGAAACTATTTAAATTACTGGTAGTTACATTTACCTTTTGGTTTGCTTTTTTATCACTTTATATCACATTACTGCTTCAAACAGTTTACCAAACGCCAAGTACTTGACTTGGATATTTCAATTAAGATTATAAAATTGTTTTTGTTTTAAATAAACAACTCATTGAAAATGTAGAAAGATCATTTCAAACTAAATGATTAAAATCAAAAACAATTTTCTTGATATAAATGTTCATTAAAGTGATAGTTTCCATAAGCATCCTAATCATATTTAGTGTCTTCTTGTAGCACACATATGGGTGGGTAGTGCTACTTCACATAACATTAATGCCAACTAATTTTTTCAAGAAATACATACACATTTAATACTGTTTTCTTTATGGATTCAGATAATCATAGTCTTATAAATAAATATATCGGTACATTCTTTATAACCTTAGTGAAGCTTTTACATGGGCCTTACAAAAAATTTGATGGCAGAGCAGGTTAATTTATAATGGTTAAAAAAAAAACTGCACGGTGGCAGAGCGGCAACGCGTTCGGCTGGCGAACGGAAGGTCCTGCGTTCAAATCCTGGAGAAGGCTACTATTTTTTCCCGTGATTGAAGGGTTTCTATGAGTCTACCCAGCTCATACAGGTACCTGACCTTAGTTGGGATAAAGTAAAGGAGGCTGTGCATAGTGCTGGCCACACAATCACCTAGTATGCCATGTGGCCACAGAAACTGGTGAACAATTTGGTCAGATGGGATACTTTACTTTTAGAACTATAAAATATTCCTACCAGATAGCCACTTGTAAAAGATATTGTAACTTCAAAACATATATGTATTTGTTTTAATGGTGTTAGCAAAAGGACATTTTATAATTTATTTCTAATGTTTAAAAAAAAGATTGGTTGAAATGTTGAGTTTTGCAGTAATACAGTTTTCCCCTCTTTGTCCAATCACTGCTCACCTGTGCCATTTTTTCTCTGTTTCCTTTGGGAGTTAATGGAGCTTCAGTGATCATAACTGGGTGGTGTTCTGGCACAACTTTCAGCTCAGAATAGAATGCATGATCCCACACCTTCTCCATATCATCCCAGTTGACTACAACACCGTGGTCCATGGGATATCTCAGGTGTAGCAGCTCAGCCTTTTCTTGTGCTGCATCACCAACATAAGTTGTGTCATCACCTATGATTAAAAAAAAAGGTCAACCTAATTATTACGTTTCTTTTTTATTTTTTTTTATTTACAAAAACGCATTATGAATGATGAAATCAATGAAAATCAAACAACCACTACAAACCAACTTTTGGGTGTAAATGCTTAATAGGCATTTTTGTTTACATTTTATTTTTCTAGTCAAAACTTTAGAATTTAACACACAAAAAATATTCTTTATTATTTCCCTTTGAAAAAAAATATATAAAAAATTAAGGATTAAAGTGTAGGGGTGGGCTGAAATTTCAAAATAAAGTATGTCATCAACAATGAGACTATGTGGAAATGTTTCAGCTTGATAGGATGACAAACAAGCAAGACTATAATATAGGTTAATCAGCCTTCTGTAGATTTTGCTGCTACAAAGAAACAAAAGTATGTTTAATAAAAAAATAATAAATTTAAAAATAATTATTGCTTAAATTCCTACCCTTATTCTTGGTTTGGGACTAGTATTGCATTCATTCTGTATTACAGTGTTTATATAGGGTTTTAGGGATGTAACCTTGTTGGTTTTTCAGGTTTGTTCAAGCAATCCCTTGCAAGCCAAGATGCAATGGGGGTTTGATAATTTATATTTGTTCTTGCATATGGAATAAGTTGAATATGAAAATTGTTTCTATCCTTATGTGACATATGATATATCTTATTATCTTTCTGAGTATTTTAATAGATTTTATGTTGCATTTATTTGATTGATAAGTTACTGACCGATCCCTACTGCCCTGCAGAAGTTTTGGACCTAGTGGACATCATATTATAATCTTCTATCTAGTAGGAATGTCTGTAAAACTTCTACGAGAGCAATATTTAATAAGAAGAATTTCATGTTTTATACATTTTTACTATTTAACTATAATTAAGTTAAGGGTAGCATAATATATAGTTGGCTTTGGTCTACACTACTCTTCGATATAGTAAGGTTACATCCTTCTTCCACTCCATTGACTCTACTCTGTAATTTAGCATTTCTAGCCAAGCCTAGGATTTAAGTATTTACTATTGACTAGTATTGACTGTCTGTTTATTGGTGTTACCCTTGTCAGCTATAAGCTATAATTAAAATGATATTAACTGTTTTTAAACTGGAGGAGGGACCATACTTTACTTTTATATCTTGATATCTACTTAAGGATTAATTTTAGTTTTTTAGTTTAGGACATGATCGGTTATGCTTATTGCAGGCCTGCCTACCCCCAACTTTAGCTTTCAGGGACAGGCTTCACAGAAAAGAGGGACAGAGACCTGTTACCAGGGACAGGTCATTTTGCGACACCTTCCAGTCTTATCGGGCGCAGTCAGTGATAAAATATAATCAATAATAATAATAATATGTTAATTTTCAATTAAATACACAATACAAAACATTTAAATTAAAAATAAATTGTTTACTTCACCATATTAGGCCTATGTTTCTGTTATCTTAGAAAATATTCCTTATATTAAATCTGAATAATGTACACTCAAAGCAATGTTATTTACACAAATATCCTGGGAACTACTGAATTATATTACACGGTACTATAGAATATATACATCTTCTAGGCCCTATATACTATATACAAGTCTGGTTCAGTCCTAGCTAGACTGCCCTAGCAGGGACCTATAGTAGGCCTGCTTTAACTTTAGATCTTTCAGATCATTGTCATTGTAAGTAAGATTTTTCTATAGGGCTGGCCTAGGCCTAGACTTAAATTGGCAACAATCATTAGGACATCGGATGGCATCTAGTAGGTTTCAGGATGCACTGTCCGTACAATCAAAGGGAAGAGCTTTCCCCCCCCCCTCTATATAATGTTGAATAATAAATAGCCTAAGTGGCCCTAAGTCCTAAGTTATTCAAAGTCATTGCATGATTGCTTACCAAAACGTTCAGCGCGTTTTCCAATCAAGTTTGAAAAGACAGCAACAGGTGCATCTTCTCCGGCTAGTCCTGCACGACAAGAGCTAGAACCATTATCAATAACTATAGCTGGATGGTCGTCGTCTGGCTCATACATTTTTATAAGGTCATTATAACTTATAACTAATTATTATATGATAATGATAGATGTTAATCTCACTTCATCAAATTTGGGATCGCCCGAATCGGGATTTA
Source organism: Anisus vortex (assembly GCA_949126835.1). Lineage (NCBI taxonomy): Eukaryota > Metazoa > Mollusca > Gastropoda > Planorbidae > Anisus > Anisus vortex. The sequence goes on from OX421504.1 coordinate 34,963,814, forward strand.
CACTTGACTTGACAAGCGGCGGCCAGGCGTGAACATCTCCAATCTCAATCACTGACATTTATATAATTAATTCATGCAGAGGAGCCTACATTTAAACAGTAGGGCAGGGTCAATTATAACCAAAATATGTAGATATAATTATGCTCATTTCACAAAAAGACATAAGCCTAAATACCAATAAAACATTGAGGTGAAGAAGTTGCGTGATGTACACAACAACAAAAGGCCCATAACTGGTAAAATCCACTCACTGAGCTATATAATATAATAAATATTACCGAGACACTGTGATCTTTAATAATAATATATATATTGGCCTACCAATATTTTTGTCTGCAAAGACTTGCAGTTCTAAGTCTAATTTTAAGCTTAGAATTAAAGTTGAACAATAAGCTGTGATTTATTGAGATGCTAGGTTATTCGTATTATTTGCAGGCTATACTTATACTATACTAGGCCTACTTATTTTGAAGATATATATTGTATAGGCCATTTTCATTTACTATAACTATAAATAACTTTATATTATTTATCTTTTAATTTTTTATTACTAAATAGGGCCTAATAAATGAGATGAGAATAAATGGGATGAGTTATATAGTGCTATGTTACTATAAGAGGCGATATTGAAGGGCCTAGCTATTATATGGATGGGATAACAATATATATTGTTTTTTTTAAGCACAAGTCTATATATAATGAGCGTTTGTTTTATGGTACAATATTATCCTAAACTCTATCACAGGAACTTCAAGAAATATGGTGGGTATGTGACAATCAGTGTGTGTTATGATTTGACATGGTTTAATGTCAACAAAATAAAAAGACTTAGTTAATTTATACGTCACAGTCATCTAAGTAGAGGCCTACCAGTATATAGCCTAACATTTACCAATGTCTATTACATATATTTAAAACTCTGCCATGCTGACCACAACTGCACAGAGGAATTCAACATTATCGCTGGTGTGAGACAAGGATGCATATGATCACAACTTTTACTTATTCTTGTACTTGTGATAAACTTTTGCTATTCAACAGTGCTATACACAATCCCCTAGTATGCCGTGGCCACAAAAGCTGGTGAACGCTGCTTCACTTGACCTATGGATCAATTTGGTCCGAAGGTTACTTTGATTACTCTTTTTTTCAGCTTCTTCCAGGACATTAAAACAATAAATATAATCTTAATACACACACACAAAAACATCTTGTAATAGAAAGGTATATTTATTCAATGAATTGGTGGTTAAAATGCTCAGTGAATGCCAAATACATGATCAATGTAAATTATTGCGAACAGCATCCTCAGGAAATGACTAGTAGTAATAGTTCAATAAGTAACATAACAGACAAAAATATGCAAACAAGAACACAGCGCTGAGATATATTTGGAATGCCAATGAAATGAACAAAGTAAATGCCTTGTTGAGCTTAATTGTGTTAAAGCATTAGATTCGAGCAAGCAGAACAAATGTACATTCCATGATGTATGAACAGTACAAAGAATAGATTAAGAATATTGTTTTCTTTACATATATAAATATAAGATACAAGTTATATGAAGAATAAATTACATTATGATGCAATACATTTTCTACAAACTATATTTGGGCCGAATTCTTCATACATCTGACGGGTTATCCAATTGTGATGGAAGCTAGACAGAGATGCCAACACTGACCCTCCGATCCATTCCAGGTGCTGTCTTTCAGGCTTCGCACAAATTTTGACGTGGTGGACTCCAGGCGGGGACAGGGACAACAACTCCTTATGGAGTCTCTGGGTGAAGCCGGGGAAAAATGTGGAGCCGCCGGAAACGATGACGCAGGAATACATGCTCCTCCTGCAGTTGATGTCCACGTCGTTGATGGAGCTCTCGATCAGCTTAGTCAAGCTCTTGCCTCGGTGAAAGTCGTTGTCAGGCTCGAAGAGAATCTCTGGGCACAGGTACCGCTCGCTGTCCAGTTTGACCTTCGTTCCGTCGGGGAGGAAGTATGTCGCCATGCACTTGGACTCTGTGGCCGACATGAGCTGCCTGAGGTGATACCTGTCCTTGGCCACGAAGCACAGGTTCTCCTTCAGCTCCTTCACCAGCTCAAACTCGTGACCAGACGTGAAGCTGTAGTTGTTTTTGTACAGCAGCTGCTGCAGGTAGCGGCTCAGGTCCCGGCCCCCGAAGTCGAGTCTCCTGGCCGCTTGATTCTGCACCATGTTGTCGGTGTAGGGCACGATGTGGGTCACGCAATCTCCGATGGTGACTACAATACCTTCGCGCTGAAATGACCCGTAGAGGCTTAGGAGTGGCTGATAAGCCAGGAAAAAAGCAGGAGTCTTGTAAGTCTCAAACATAACCTGTAAAACAAGTAGAAAAAAAAACAACAACTAAGACAATTAGTAAGAATTAAATGGTAGCTAGTGCTCTTCACTAATTTGTTTACAACAAAGAATGTAAAATGTCAAATAATTGATATCAATAATCAACATAAATTAGAAGTGCACAGTTCATTTGTTTTAGTAACAAATTATATAATCTTACAGAAAAATAAACACAACATTTCAGTGTGTTGCCACTACTACTCTTTAATTATGAATTATGGGAGAACAAACGTCATTTCAATGCAATTAAATGTCATTGAATTCTACATATAAATATAATGTTAACAACAAAAATTCTTATACTAAAGTGTACATTTACTTTTTTTCTTATTGCAGTTCCATTTATACATTAAAATGTATTATTTATACACTAATACTATTAGTTTACATGTTATTGTCTTTCAGAAGTATGCAACAAATTGTATGGCTGGCTGGATATTAGTGACATGAAGGTTGTGGCACTTGCCTACATAGTTTGTCTCTGGTAGAATTTATCACTATATTTTTAAAATATATATTTTTGCTTGTTATATTTTTTTTAATGAGTGCAATTAACTGTAAAATCACTGACCATTCAAGCTTTTTCATTAGTCATTAAAATCTATTGCACTTATTTTGTCAAGTTTTTTATAAGAAGTATAATATATTTAGAAACAAATAGATATATGTATGAGGTGATTTCTTTTTTGCTTTTTTCAAATTGTATTTTTTTATTAGGCTTGTACTGATAGAATAAAAATTAATCACTCAAAGGTTAACAGAAGACAGCTGAGACCTATAACACAATTTAAAAAAAAATAGCTTTGGTAAAACAACAACTTAATCAATGGACACATTGATTCACGTTTTAATATGATCCTTTTATTTCACAAGAAAGTCATTATTTACATTAAATGCACAGAAGACTGAATCAACACAAGAAATATTTTCACAGGATAAAGATTTAACACCACTGATGGGGGCCAATTGGTAATTATTTTCAGAAGAAAATTCCTATACATCTTGCGAACGAAAAATAGCGTGTATAGCCTGGCCTGAAAGAAGTTAAATTAAATTAGTGTTCAACCCTGAAGGGGTTAACTAAAAAGCCTAATTTTTAATGAAGTTCGAACATTACTCTCCATAGCAACGAAGATTAAAAATGTGAGGTCCATATTCGTCATACTCTTGGCGGGTTATCCACATGGGGCTAAATGAAGACAGGGATGCCAGAACGGAACCTCCGATCCACTTGTGCAGGCGCCTTTTTGGAAAAGTCCATATTTTCATTCTGGGGTTCTTCTTTGCAGACATGCTGAGCACTTCCTTTTTGAGGCGCTCTGCGAATCCAGGACACAAAGTGGTGCCACCTGACAGACATATAGTGTTCAACAGGTCAGACCTGTTATCAATATCTGTATCAGATAGTGAATCGAAGATCATTTCGATGATACCTTTGCCGCTGTGGAGTGCACCATCTGGTTGGAACAGAATTTCAGGGCAAGAGAATATTCTACTGTCTAGCTCGATGTGAGATCCGTCTGAAAGCTGGTAAGACCGCACAGCGCCACGTGAAGCGCCATCTTCTGATATGAAGCAGAAACGCTCTTTCAGCTCTCTGACGATGTCCAGTTCATGCGTGGATGTGAAACTGTAGCCTTGACCCATGAGTAGCCGCTGGAGTTGACGCGTGAGCTCACGCCCCCCAAAGTCCAGCCTTCTGATGGCTTGATGAACTACAAAACCGTCAACGATTGGCATGACATGCATATTGCCGTCACCTACAGACACCATCAAACCTCTGCTAAGGCCTATGGCGTGCTTGGCTAGCATTGGTTGGCATGCAACAAAAGAGGCTGGTGCCTTGTAGGTTTCAAATATGACCTGTCAGCCAAAATAAATAGGAAATCAGACAATATAGTGGCATTTAAAATTGTGTTTAAATATTCTTTTAAAAAATGTCTTAAGTCACATAAATTACATACATGCCAGACCAAGGCAAATCCATTGTTTTTGTGTAGTCTTTTGATAGGATTGTCATATGTACATAAAGTTTCTAATACATGTACTGCATATTCTGCTTACTTTTAGTAACTACTTGTATTAAGGATGATGGGTTGCTCTACTTATTTTACACGCACACATAGACACATGTTAATTAAAGTAGAAAAACTTTTCAACAATATAGGATTTAATTATTTTAACTTTTGTTCAGGCCACTTTGTCTATCTTAATGGGACACGGTGGTCTAGGGGCAGCAACAAGTTTCACTGGCGTGCTGAAGGTTTATTATATCATGGTTTATTGTAAGACTAGGATTTTTCCAGCAACTGGAAGGTGTCCCAGAGTTTTCCCAGCTCTGATGGGTACACGACATCAGTTGGGGCAAAATAAAGGCGGCTGGGCATTGTGCTGGCCACAGAATCTCCTAGTGTGCCAGGGCCACTGAAACTTGTGAATGCTGCTTCACAGGCCACATGGCTTATTAGGTCAGACGGGGGACACTTTGCTTTTTTACTGTTTTCTAGCTTAGCAAAATTGCCCAAACGTAGGTAAGTTTTCACACAAACATCAAGAAACTTTAAAATAAAATTTAGTCAGTTTTCTCAAATTTTTTCAAACCGTATGACTCCTGCTTAAAAAAAAATAAATATATTAATGGCGAAATATCAAGATTAAATTAATATTTGTAACTGATTCTGAGAGAGAGAGAGATCATTTTGTCACTGTCAACATACCTGTGCCATTTTCTCCCTATTACCCCTTGGATTGAGAGGTGGTTCACTAATTAAAATCGGATGCTGATCTGGTGATACAGATAAGCCTGTATGGAATGCGTGATCCCATATCTTCATCATGTCCTCCCAATTGACCACAATGCCATTCTCTATTGGATACGTGAGAGTTAAAAGCTCTCTGATCTCCTGAAGAGAATTGCCCACAAAGGACTCATCTTTTCCTGAAAGCGACAGAAAGATACAAAAATGTATTATTGTTTAATTTTGTCATGTTTTTTTTTATACTGCACTTGTAATGAACACAAACAAACAAGAAAATGTACAAATTAATTGCTGCACTGTTGCAATAAAAGACAAATCACTTGGAAATGTAATAGTGCACTTAATACGTAATTGAACTGCTCTTATAAGTTTACAGAAGTTCATTCTGGATAGAAGATTATTACATCCTAGGCCCAAAACTCCTGCAGGGCGGCAAGGATTGGTCGGCGATTGGGCTAGAACCCGGGACGTTTTGTTGACAGCCCAGTGTACTAACCCCATGACCAACCGGGCCTCAGGCCAAAATGAAAATATATAACTTCATACAATGTTAAATGATAGGGCATACCACATATTATCTTTTAACAGAGTTCTTACTCTATTAGTATGAGCATTTAAAAATTCATAAAACTTTTCTCAAACTTAAAAAATCTTGTACAAACCAAAATTTTTCATTTTCAATAAGTGTAGGCTACCATTTCTTGAAAATGTTAATCAATATTTCAAAATAATAATTTGTATTTGTATATGTTCTACAAAAACAGCTCTTAAAAAAAAATTAAAAAAAACAACAACACAGCAGTAAAGGACCACTTTTTATAATTTTTTGGGTATAAAACATTTCCATGATACCTTGTCTAACTATTGTGGGATAGTTTTTACCAACTTTTTTTTTACCTGTCCATCATTGGGAAATTCCCATTATACTTGAACAATGAAAATCATTTTTCCCAATGTAAAAGTAAAAGACAGTAATCTGACCAAATTGATTTATAAGGCGCCAGTTTCAGTGTGCACAGAATACTAGGGGATTGTGTGGCCAGAACAATGCCCAGCCGCCTTTACGTTACCCCACCAGAGTTGGTAGACTCAGGGACACCCTAGAGTCCAGGGAAAAAATCCTAGCCTTCACCGGGATTCGAACCCAGGACCTTCGGTATGCCAGTTGAATGTGCTGCCGCTCTGCCATTATGCGCCAATGCAAACACTGTATATAATTTAGATAGAATCAAGCTGTTTCTGTATAGATCATTATTTCATTATTATTATTTCATACTTATCCATGTTTTAAATCTAGTAATTCATTTTAATAAAAGGGTTGTGTAAACGAACTTAAGAAGTTGGTTTTCCTAACTAGTCCAGTCAACCATACCACTATTACTCAGGAAGAAATAGAAAATCATACGAATGTCTTACTGGAATATTATGCGTGACACTGATACTGAAGTGCCAAATTATTTATTTTTTAATCTATATAAATTTGTACTATGACTATGAATACTATGACTATGATATATTCGTACCAAGAAGATTCTTTCTTTTCCCTACCAGGCTTGAAAAGATGCAGGAAGGAATATCCTCTCCTGCTAGCCCTGCCCTGCAAGTACTTGATCCATTATCAATCACAATGGCAGGGAAGTCCTCGTGAGGTTCAAATGTTCCCATAACTATAATAAATTCATTTAATTTATATTTGAAACATTTAAAAAGAAAAAATATAGAATAGCCCTATAGTCTATAGATAGACATAAAAATCAAAAGAGGATATATGTAGCCACTCATCACTGTGTAGCCTACTAATTAATTCATAGATTACTACTATATGGAATATTGCTATTAATATTATTATAATAGTTTATTCTATTATGAAAATAGTTTAGAAAATAAATATTAATAATAAATTATAAATAATTTTAAATAAAAACAAAATAAGCCTAGCCTACTAGACTACTACTACTAGAACTAGACTTAACTAAACTACTACTACTAGGGATATCATAGTGCAGCACACTAACTAGTCACTAGAAGACTGTGTAGTGAGATTTAGCATTCTTATCTTTTTTATAATTTATAGCCTATATAAGTATATAGGGGCCTACAGGCGCTCCTTCTATAAAGAAGATGATTATTGATTATTGCGTCCTACGCTCATCCGTCGTCCGAGTCTAGTATCAGTATCTTTATTTATCATTAATTTTTAAAATGTTATTGTTAATAGGCCCTATTTCAACTATTTGATTCATGATTGTCTAAATTAGGGCCTACTCAAATTACTCAATCAATTTTATCAATCACTACTGGTTTTCCTTGCTTGTTCAGCCTTCTTTTCTATTATTTATTATAGAGTAATATAGAGTTAAGGCTAATACGGTGACAAGACTTTCGAAAAATCAACAGTTTTCCTTACACTTATTAAATATATGCAACTTATAGTTATAGTCACTTGGCCACAAACAGCTAGTTTTAAGAACGCAAACAAGTTAAAGACCTTGTAGAATAGAAGCCTTTATAACGTATAACTAAAATGCAGCAGTACAAAATGCACATTGGGTAGTGATCCGTATAAAAATCCAACACCAACCATATTTTACCATTCTTATATTTATATACTTTTATTCTCACTCTTTCCCTCATCACTTCATTGTTATATTAATTAAAAAAGCGTAGGCCTACATTAAAATATTTATAAATTGCGTCGATGCTATTGTAAATTCCTTTTTATATTTAATAAATTTAATTATAATAAAGTGTGCCGCTCAGATTGAGGCTAAGGGAACATTGATACCGGTACTAGTACAAATAGCAGATGCACATCGGTTGAATTTTACTAAGAGACGATCTACACTTCAGACACGTGAGGTGGAAGGATAAATGACTACAGCATATACTTTCAGCTGACCAGTGGCTCACCTGCTCCTACAGGAGTCACAAACAAAATGTGTCCCCCTTCACGACCAGGCAGCACCCTGCAAAATAATGCACGGGAAGACCATGTCTTGGGAAATCTAGCCTACACATCATCCCCCAAGCCGCCATGCTCATATATAGGGTTGCCAGATACATGGGTACCAAAAGGAGGACACAGAGAGACAAAAAGGAGGACAAAGGTACATGGGTACCAAAAGGAGGACACATTGAGAATTTGAGTGTTTCATTTAAATCATTTAAATTTGTTCAATTGATTCAATCAGCAAAATAAAAAATGTATGGTTGCCAATAAATATCTAGAATCTAGTAGTAAACTAATCAAGAAAAAGTCGTTCGTTTTGTATACATTGTTTTACCAAATTATGTTTAGGCCTAGGCCCATATTTACAAATTACATTTAGTCTAGTTGATAGTAGTTGCCAACTTAAAAGCATCAAAAAATGTTTTATAATTAAAACTTAAGTTTTCAATGACTATAATAATAATAATAATTAATAATTGGTCATTTATATCGCGCCTCACTCCATGCTAATGCAAGCATGCTCAGCGCGCTCAAAAAAACGAAACGACAATAACACTCTAAAATAGTTTTAAACAAGGTTTCGACCGATGGAGGCACAAAACGACAATAACATTTTAAAATAGTTTTAAACAAGTATTTTGCTGATGGATGTGTACTTCATCAACTTAGTTGAAAAGAAAAGTCTTCAAATTCTTCTTGAATGCTTTTTTTGACAACGAGTTTTTCAGTGTCTCAGGTAAGCCATTCCACAGTGTAGGCGCCACAGATTCAAACGAGCGTACACCAAGAGTCTTTTTTATGTGACCTTCCAAACCTGGAATTTCCAGGAGAGATTGTGTTGAAGATCGCAGCATCCTTAACGGGACATGCTTCGGGATAAGCTCTTTGAGATATGCAGGTGCTGAGCCTTCCACGCATCCATAGGTAAGGGACATAATCTTATGATCGATGCGCTTCGTCACAGGGAGCCAGTGGAGCTCTTTGAGAATTGGAGTGATATGGTCATGCTATAAAGTTTGCATGCATGTCAGTTCACATGCTACAGAAGTTATAACCAAAAAGGGAATCATAAAGCCAGCACAGTGCCCAGCTATAATTCCTATTACTTACATGAGTTGAATAGACCTTAAACATGAATCATAAAATAAAGCTTGATCAATGACCTCAGTGTCCCATAATGCAAGTGTTACAGTTCAGTTTTATTCACTGCAACATGATGTTAAATAGTTGAATGAGTGAGTGAAGTTTTTCCCTAAATAAATAAACAGTATTATAGTGAAGTGTGCAAAAGAAGTAGGCCTATGTAAGAAAAGCATGATTTGTATGAGTGGTTAAGAGTTGACAAGGGAGAGAATATCAGGGTCAAACATCAGTACATGTTGGATCCTCCAGATAGAAGGTTGATTTTATAATAAGTTTGGTTGAACTATATGTGTTAAAGCTTAAGTTGATTCAAGTCCAAAGTGATATTTTAAATAGTGTTGAATAAATAAAGTATATTTTAAAGAGCTAGATACAGTGCCCGAGTGAGAAGTAATGTATAAAGATATTATTGAAGAAATCTGTTATTGAAGATTTTGAAAGACAATTGTAAACTGTGTGTAATTATATTATTGTGCTTCGTCCACTGATGTTTTGTATAAGTAATAGACTTTCGTCTGAACCAGCTCTAATGTGTGCTCAAGTCTATGTTATTTAGTATTCAGTAATAATAAAAAAAACAATACGATAACAGCAAGGTGAAGAAAGCAAAGTGAAGTACCTATCGAACCAAATTGATCATAGGACCGGTAAGCAGCGTTCACCAATTTCAGTGGCCACGGTATACTAGGGGACATGTGGCCAGCAAAATACCCAGCCACCTTTACTTTACCCAAAACTAATGTCAGGTACCCATCAGAGCTGGGTAGACTCAGGGACACCCTCGAGACAAAATCCTAGCCTTCACCAGGATTCAAACCCAGAACCTTCAGTGCGCCAGCTGAACGTGCCACTGCTCTGCTTCAGTGCCCTCTGGGTGTATACTTTAATTTAATCAATTAATTAATATAAAAAGTAACTTATTGAAACAAACTATGTGTGTATAGTTTTTTTTTAATTTATTTTCATAGCAAATAGCAAAGTCAATGTTTATTTATAACATAAGGAAAGTTTTAGTAACTGGCACGTTTATTTACCAAGAAACAGACTACTTAAGTGTTTGCATGATTCGTCTTTTACTTAACGTTTAAACTCAGGAATGTACAATCTTAATCAATAAATGAGAATACTATAACAATTCTGCAATCTTTCTTCTAAGAATAAGTCAATGGAAAATTTTTTTTCCTATAAACCTCAGCAATATAAAAAAAAAAAAAATTTACGTTAGATATAGATGCAAACAGACTTTTTGCTCATAATATATATTTAAACTTGTATAACTAAAAGTACGTGACATTCATTTTCACTCGTCTATCACATTTTTTAACAACACATAGAATACATTCAGAAGCTTTATAAAATTCTATTTCCTACAAAACTTTCTTTCAGTATAGAAGATAATTAAAGTTTTATTGCATGCTTAAATATAAAAAGAGAGAAAATATATATTAAATTAATTAGGAATTACTGCATTAAGTTAAGGGAGGCAAAGGATAAATATGTATATATAATAATCTGTAGGACTACCAAATCTGAATAACATAGCATCTACCCTTTCATTCATCCTAAAAATATGCTGACTTGCAAATTGTAAAAGTGAAAATAAGATTTAAGTGACAAAGCTCTCAACCCAAATCGAAGATAAAATAAAATATATCAATGCTGCCGTAGTTTAATATCCAGGGGCAGAAAGGCTCTTGTCCATAAACTTCCTTTTGGCAAAGCACAGCCACCACTGAAATAAACAAATGTTAGAATTGAATTGATAGAGTAAAATGAAGACTCTATGAGCATTGATAATAGAATTGTAAAAAAAAAAATAGCAATCTATGAAGAGTGTCGAACTTCCATGTCTATCAACTGAGTAAGTGAAAGTGAACATAATATAGTTTCATTAAGGACAAATCAAGTCCATTATAACGTTCATAAACTAACAAACTATGCCCATTCAATCACTCAGAACTACAAGTCATATCTAACTACTAATTCATTTCCAAACTATTTTTCTGTTTGCCTTTTACTACCTGCCCTTTTCCACTGACTTTATTAACCAAATACACTATAAAATGTATTTTTCTCATATATTATTATACTGAACTAAACAGAATGGAATCACCTTTAAGAATATCGATGTCTTAATGTCTTAAATACTAATTGGATTGGTGTTGGTGCACTAATATAAGCCAGGGCAAGAATTTAGCTGAGAAAATTCTCAGTGCATTGAATTATTTCTCAACAATTTCTGTTTGTGCGTCCAGTGACTAAGGAAATGAGCAGGAAAAAAAAAGACCAAATAAAGAGACAGCTATCATAAACATTTTTAACCAGGCAAACATTACAGTCAGCTGTCATGAAGATTTAACCAGTGGAACATTATAGTCAGCTGTCATCAAGATTTAACCAGGCAAACATTTACAGTCAGCTGTCATGAAGATTTAACCAGTGGAACATTACAGTCAGCTGTCATGAAGATTTAACCAGTGGAACATTACAGTCAGCTGTCATGAAGATTTAACCAGTGGAACATTATAGTCAGCTGTCATGAAGATTTAACCAGTGGAACATTATAGTCAGCTGTCATCAAGATTTAACCAGGCGAACATTATAGTCAGCTGAAGTGTAACTAATTTTGATTAGGGGGATTTGAACATAATTATGTTTGTCCTCAGTTTTCAAATTGCAGAAGAAAATGGAACTTAATTCATAGATATATTTGCAACAACACAGACATTATAAATGTGTACCTTGCTTGGTTTATCTGTTGCATCAAAGACTTTGTCTAAAAGTCGGACTCCAGTTTCCTGCCTTAGTTGCTGGAGGTACTGTTTCATGGTATCTGCCAAGTTGAAAAACAACAACATCTCAATCATTTCAATTTTTTGGGGGGAATAATATGGTACAGCAAAAAAACATTAATGTACAACTCTCACAATAAACTTAGTCTGCTTATATTTATATATATGCCACAACATGCAAAGGGACTCCTTGGCCAGCGCAATGATCTGCTTTTCACTCATCATTACCAAACTTATGACAGTGTTTACATTTCTAACACTGACACACTTTTTTTGCTATGAATAATCATTGAATACCCCCAGTACAGACTATTATTTTACTAATTAATTCCCAAGGCCTAGACTTTATTTTAGAATGGCTGAATTTTTTAATTTATTGTTTGTAAAAAGTGTTAATAACAGGTAGAGAGTAAATTGTTTAAAACTGGATAATTAACTTTATTACAATTATTTAATTGCATTTATTCGTAATATTAATGTATATCAAAAAGTTTCATCAACACCTAAGGAAGGTAACTTTGTATTGCCAATTAGAACCGCACTTACAATTTCGCAATTTAAAAAGCAAAATAAATTGTACTATTCAGCTATTGAATAAATATTCTGCCTGAAACTATGGCAAAAGGACATATAATATATTCCTAATTTTTTTTGTTAAATAGTCACCCTTCAATGGGGAAAATATACCGTTACATCCTTGGGATACTGGGAATTGTATCGGCTGGTGGAATTTTATGCGCTTAGGACGGTCTGAAAGGAATAGGTAAGTGGAAATATACGCGACTGAGGCTGTCAGTGTTATGTGAATATAATTAAGTCTAGCCCTAACCAGCAAGAGGAACTGCAGCTCCGTGACAGTGAGCTAGAGATCAAGTGCTCTACATTAAGACCACCAAGCAATATAAAATTACATTTCATAAGCCGTTGCAGATTTCCAGAGTGAAGTAGCTACATATAAACTATATATTAACGTCATTAGAAATTTCAGCCAACTGTACAGGAGCCTTCATTAATTGTCCTACTCTCTTACCTTCTTCTCCTTTGTTTGCTGGCTTTACATACATTGCGTTCAGTGGAAAGCCAGATTCTCCAGGAATGGGAAAGTTTGAAATGCCCAGTGTGTACATTTCTTTATCTCCTTGACTACGTGAGGAACACTAAAACAAATGATCACATGACTGTTTATTTAAAGCCACAGCGAAATAGCACAACTTTAAATAATTACTACTATAATTAACTTATGAAAACATACATTTCTTTATCTCCTTGACTACGTGAGGAACACTAAAACAAATGATCACATGACTGTTTATTTAAAGCCACAGCGAAATAGCACAACTTTAAATAATTACTACTATAATTAACTAATGAAAACATACATTTCTTTATCTCCTTGACTACGTGAGGAACACTAAAACAAATGATCACATGACTGTTTATTTAAAGCCACAGCGAAATAGCACAACTTTAAATAATTACTACTATAATTAACTAATGAAAACATACATTTCTTTATCTCCTTGACTACGTGAGGAACACTAAAACAAATGATCACATGACTGTTTATTTAAAGCCACAGCGAAATAGCACAACTTTAAATAATTACTACTATAATTAACTAATGAAAACATACATTTCTTTATCTCCTTGACTACGTGAGGAACACTAAAACAAATGATCACATGACTGTTTATTTAAAGCCACAGCGAAATAGCACAACTTTAAATAATTACTACTATAATTAACTTATGAAAACATACATTTCTTTATCTCCTTGACTACGTGAGGAACACTAAAACAAATGATCACATGACTGTTTATTTAAAGCCACAGCGAAATAGCACAACTTTAAATAATTACTACTATAATTAACTTATGAAAACATACATTTCTTTATCTCCTTGACTACGTGAGGAACACTAAAACAAATGATCACATGACTGTTTATTTAAAGCCACAGCGAAATAGCACAACTTTAAATAATTACTACTATAATTAACTTATGAAAACAATACATTTCGAGGGAGACAAATCAGCTATAACAAATTTGTTATCACATTTTGTGACCCGTATGGGACAAAGTGGCCAAGCCGCAGTGTGCTCGGCTAGCGGCGTGCTAGCTGCACTTCTCCTTTTAGGCCTTCCTGCTTCAAAGACCCTTAGAACAGATTCCTATAACTGAATACCACTGATGGATTTGTACTGGCAAACCCATTTTAATAGAAAGTTCACTGTACAAGAGCTTGGAAAAGCAATTGATAATTTATATACATCATCTTCAGGCTAAGGACTGGTCACAACATGTTTCGCAAACTACGAATTGGAGCAAACGAAATGTGCCCCTGCGAAACAGCTCCCGAAAATGCTGAGCATGTCCTTCAGACCTGCCCTCTGTATCTTTCTACCCGGTCAGCCATTTGGCGCCTGGGGGCTACCTTGAACGACAAACTGTTCGTTGGACTAGAGCAACTGACAGCCACGGCGCAGTTCATTACAACTATCGGACTTGCTGTCTAAATCCTCCCAATCATAACATTTGAGAACGAAGAAGAAGAAGATAATTTATATGAGTGGTAGGAGCTCTTACTGGACATGAGATATTTTTGGTGTTAGTGAAACAATATTCATGAATTTGAGCAAATGAAAAAATAAGACTAGGCCAACATGCTTGTTTCATTTGAAAAGAGAAATCATCATATACTTTTTTTTTCTTTCATCAAATGGTTTGGGAAGTAAACTAGCATTTTCAGTGCATACCGTTTATATAAAATGGAGATGAACTTGTAAAACATTTATGCTAAAGTTACGAAGAAGATGAAGTAATGTACTTACCCGCTGTAGCTTTTTAAGGCACTCGCTTATGTATAAGGTAATGTAGATCAGAGTTCTGTCAGCTTCACTCTGCAAATATACATGTACAGGATTTATTGGTGCATGTAAAAAAAAACCATTTAAGACCAACTGAATGTGTCGGGGTAACTCATAGTTGTCAGTAAGATTTAAGAGCATAATATGTTCAAAGTAGCCGAAAAAGTTATAAAGAAAATGTTAAAAGTGAATATTTTTTGTTTACCTTAATTTCATAATTTCTGAAGAAAATGTTGGCTTTAAAGAAATAAATAGCCTCATCAATGATGTCATAATCTGTGGCTGAATTTTGGGGAAGAAAAGTTGAGAATAATTAAGTTGATGGCACTTTATGACATACAAAATCATAAATCTTGTAAAGCATAAAAAATAAAAGTAAGAGAATTTATGCAGAATGTATGCAGGCTTCTTATATAATTTTAATTAAAATTTGTCACAGAAAATGCTTTTATTTTTTTATTTATATTATATTATTATTATAATATATATATTAACAGGATCAGCAAACTTTTAAGACATAAAAGTTAATCCATTACCTTAAACATTAAAAAAATATTATTCAACAGCCATAAAAGGGTTTATATTCCTCTTTATAGAAGAGTAAATTTTAAAGTAATAGCTATATAATAGAACTGTTTTAAGTAATAATAATAGTGATAGTAATAACTTGATTAAAATTGCTCTCATTTGTTCAAAGTTGGGCAACGAGTATTCGTGTCCTGAGAAATTTCCAAGTTAAAACAAGTACTTCTTTAAAATGTCAACAATTACATTGACTAGCTACTTTCTTATGATACTTTAAAATTTTCAGCTACATTAAAGGTTCTCAAAGAGGCTTGTTAAAAAGAACCTAAGAATAAATCATTTTATTCATAATGATAGTTTAACATTTTATGTCTATAATTCATTTTTCCAGAATATTTAAGTTTTAAGTTGCCACTTTTTATAAAACAAAATATAGGACTACCATCATTTATGAGAAGCCAAAAATTTACCAGATCATTTTTTTATATTAACTGTTGTTTGATTGTCATAATAATATTAAGACTTTGTGGCAAAAAAAAAATTGTTACGGCACCCTGTTTATTAGGTTGAGACATAAATATATAAAAAAATAATTAAAATAATGCTTTTGGACCAAATTTATTCATAGGGCCAATAATGCAGTGTTTACAAGTTTCTGTGGCCATGGTATACTAGGGAATTGCATGGCCAGCATGATCCCCAGCCACCTATACTTTGCCCCAACTAATGTAAGGTACCCATGGAGCTGGTTAGACTTAGACACCCTCCAGACACGGAAACAAATCCTAGCCTTCATGACCTTTGATTGGAATGCCAGCCAAACGATTTGTGGCTTTGCCGTTGTGCCCCATTGTTGAGATATATACTCAGTGGTAAAAGAATCATAACATGATGCTCATCTACCTTCAAACATAGCTTTTCAAAACCATTATCTGGTTGGAGATTTTGATGGAACCCCCAGACTATAATATAGTAGACTAGCAGTAGGCCTATACTATATAATAATAAAGCAATGGCATAGCACAGACTCTTCAAACTTTACTTCAAAGTAAGGTTTAGGCTCAGTGTATTTTAATTTTTTTTAGATATGCCTACATTTAGTGGATAATGGTCTGTGTGTGCTAAGAATAGCATATAATAAAAACAATGTTTTCTTTACTAGGGAGTCAAACTGCAGACTGCCATCAAAATTCTAATATAAAACATTTAGCCTAGAAAGCAAACAGAAGATAAATGAGAATAAAGGACATACTGTCTCTTGGAGCGGGACCCTTGTACTGTGTGCGTATTGGAAGAAGTGCCATATTTCCTATCAATTTTGGCGGATTTAAAAACTGCGAGTGATAAGCCTGTAATAAAAAATAGCATTACTTTAATATTCGACATCCAATACAAATTATACAATAACCTTGAATTGTCTTACTTTTAAGTTACTTTAAACTTTTAGATGAATTTGTCATAATTTGAGTCAACGCCTAAACAGTTTTACAATAAAATGCCTATGCCTATACCTATATAATAGACTACATATTTTTATATAGGTAGGCCTATAGTAAAATGTTATAAATATAATACTAATAGTAATACTAAGAACTAAGTAATTTAATAAAGTAATAGATTAGCCTATATATAGGCCCTATGCCTATGCCTAGACTAGACTATATCTATATCAAAATTAAAATTAAATGGCCTAAATTTTAAATAGTAAAGTGGGCGTGGTAATAACCACGATATTGATTATAACACATATTAAATTTATCAGAAGAAAAGCATAAAGAAGTTTATAAATTTAATTACTAATTATTATCTTTAAAATTTGATAAATTAAGTTAATAAGTTTTTGCGTACCGGCATTGTTGATATTCACTTTATTCTCCAATAACGTAGTTAAGGGGGATGTGAAATTAATTTACTTCCGGAAAACTTCCTGGTGTAAATCTTGTGGATGAAGAAGTAAGAAATGTTATTGTAAAAAAATACGACTGTAAAAACCTTCCGAATTCCGAACCAAATTGCAACGCTGTGTGCTTTTAACATTTAGTCCCATCGCGCTGTAAACCATATAATTTTTATAATATGCATAGTATACCATTATGGCGCCAGGGGTCGGAGAGGGGGCGGAGAGCGTGTGGCCCCTCCCCACCCGACCTCAGCCAGAAACCTCTCCTGTTTTTTTCCAAAACCGATAATTTTTAATAGGTAGCCTAAATAGGCCTAGAAATAGAAGCATTTTTTAATATACTTTTTTAGAATTTGTAATTTTTTTTTTTTATAGCATTCATCATTTAAATTAGATTTAGGAATTAAGGCTATTAAGCCTATTACTAGAGTATTACATGCCATTCTTTAATAAAATTCAATATGTTGTTGCACTATGTTTTTCACATTTCACTAGATTCCTATAGATCTATCCTCCCCACTTTGCCCTACTATTACTATTAATAAAAATGTATTTTATTGATTAAATATTTCAGTGTTAAATTATCATTTTGTGAACAAATATTGTAGGCCCTATAACCTAGCAAAAATTAAATGAACACATTTTGCAATTAAAAAACCAATTTGGAAAAATATAATAAAGTAGATGTTCTGTCAATTACGAAAGGACCACTTGATTTGTAAGCTGCAGTCAGGACATTGTGTCTGCACTTCTACCCATTTGAATGATTTGGTCATACTCATCAGGCTTTCACAACGTAGGCCTATGTGTGAGCTGGGCCTTTTGAATGAAGACTGAAGTAATTACCCATTGCCATTGCATATTTTTCAGTTCTGTCTGCACTGTGTATATTAATCGTGCATGGTGGCAGAGCGGCAGTGCATTCAGCTGGCCTACCAAAGGTCCTGGGTATGAATCCTGGTGAAGGCAAGGATTTGTTCTGGAGGGTGTCCCTGAGTTAACCCAGCTTTGATGCATACCTGACTTTAGTTGGGGTAAAGTAAAGGCGTCTGGGCATTGTGCTGGCCACACAATCCCCTAGTATAATGTGCGGCCACATAAACTAGTGAACACTGCTTCACCGGCCCTATGGATCGAATAGGTCAGACTGAACTACTTTACTTTTTCATGTTGCCTACGTATTAAGTTCTTGTCATACAGAAATAAGACAGAAATAGTACTACCTTTCATTTTAACCGGATGATTTTACATGCTACTATAAATTCTAGGTTTTTTAGGAGTTATTCATCTCAGAACAATATGAGTTCTAGTATGGCTACACTACTGTCTGGTAGCATGCCTTGGACAGGAATATATAGAGCTAAGATGACATTCTCGGTCCTTTACATGTTCAATAGGGAGTAGAGAGCAGAAAGGCTCATCCGGTATAAGAGAATTTTAAATTTGTCTACACCAAACCGTTAATAAATGTAGACATACAATACAGAGTATACCTATATATAACTGTATATATATATATATATTATATTTATATTCTGTGGGTATTCAAGGGGTAATTATCCAGGTATTACTAATTTCCAGCACAGGAAATTGAATTGTGATGTAGGTCTGGAAGATGATGATATAGTGGAATCGTTCACGTAGGCAATGGTGTACATTTGGTTAGTAGGTAGATAAGATTGGGTAAAGATGGGAAAATACAATTGATTGCTTTCAACAAAAGGAAAAGTTAAAGTTTTGCGTTTTTTAAAATGCCGCAAAAATGATATGGCAGTAACATGAAAAACAACCAAACAATGAGTATTTGTGTAACAATTTAATAAGTTAACAAGAACAGAACATCTGAATCAGTTATAATATCAAAATACATATCAAATAAATCAAAGTATTATGTAGGATGAAATAATCTTCCTAGAAGGAAAGTCTTTAACTTTTAAGAAGATAATAATATAAGAATCAACAAAAGTGAAATTATATTACCATATATACATTATATAAATATATTTAACTAGTAGTATAGTAGTATTAGTAGAGAAATATTTTTTACAAAAGTAAAATTTCTCAAGTATACTGTACTAGCACTAAATTTAATGCAATGCATTTAAAATGCAAAAGTATACTATGTTATTTACAAATAATATATACTATACTATACCACAACAAAAAAAAAAGATTTACAACAATATATAGGCCATACAAATATAAATCAAAGTAAAGTAATAAGAAAATCTTAAAAAAAAAAAAATTAACAGTAAAAGTCATTTTCGATCAATCTTTTTAACTACCGGTAGTAAGTATGAATAAAAGAATAGGAATTTAATGTGCAACCCAAAAAATTTTTAACAAAATTGCCTGATTCTTGATAAAAAGTAGAGATGGGTAGGCCACACCATCAGAAAAGGAAAAGGGAATAGAACCAGATAAGTCCCAGTCTGGAACCCCCAAGGCAAACAGCACAGAGGATGCCCAAAACAGACATGGGGAAGCAGCAATAAAAAAGAAGTCGATGTTGCAGACAAAAACCTGGAATGAAGTCAATAGTTTAGCAGGAGAATGTGGAGGATGGCATGCATAGACAGAGGGCCTATGTCCCTCAAGCAGGAGAATGTGGAGGATGGCATGCATAGACTGAGGGCCTATGTCCCTCAAGGAACCAAAAGTACACATAATGATGATGAATAAATTAATGATGTCATTAAAACGAAATGCTTCTGCCATGAAGACTCGCATATAAACTACATTGGGGCTTATTTTCACAACTTTTTGTTTTCAACAAACCAGCACAAAAAAAAAAAAAAAACTCTGAATCATTTTCTTGAAATAATTTACATTGCAAAAAATTGTAGGAATACATCCATGAACAAATGCCTGTTTATGACTGATGAAGGATAAGCTTGTTGGAAGACTAGATTAGATAATATCTGAATTATGTTTCCCAATAGACAAACGGCAACTAGAGGTCAACAATTATACTATGCTGTTCAAGGATTGTTGTTTTCAACATACTCAGCCTTGTAAACCCTTCAGCACAAATGAACTCCGGGTCCTTTACCGTGAGCACCTGAAAAATGTAAAAAACTTTGGTAGTAGATTTGAATGAACGTAGGACGCAATAATCTTCTTTATAGAAGGAGCAATAGATTTTAATAATATAACAATAATATTGCATCCGTCCTCAAGGGATGATAGCCTAATTGGCCTAGGGTCAATAGATTACAATCGGTCTTATATTCTTATAAGTTTTACAGATGACATGCAACATGTCGGTTGACAGTCCAGTGAACTAACAGCAGGACCAGTCAGCCTCTCGAGTTCTGATTAGATGCTTAACTTTAACTAAATGCATGTTAATTAGTCTAGTAGAATAGACAGGAAGGGATAGGGAATGAATGATCAAAGCAAGTTGATGACTAGAAATCTCAATTCTAAATTACGAAGTAAATTTCATTATGGGAGATTGACCTTTGGCTCAAGTGGTCTAAGAGAAGAGTGTCAGTTTGCCATTCTGAAGTTCCCTGGTTCAAAGCCATGTGAACCTTAGATTTCAGAATTTGTTCTGACACACCATAGACTTCATTCCAACTTCACTCAACTTGCTAGTTAGATAGGGAAAATACAAGGGTCGGGCATTGTACTGTGAATAAAGTGGCCTGAAAGGGCTACTTTGTGTGTATTATTACTTCATAATCATTTCAAAATTCCCAAACTTTCCACAAATTCACAAACCAATTTTCATAGGGGATGTGTGAAAGTTCTAAATGGCTAATTGTATATAGGTAGTCTAAAGAAGTTTGTGAATGTTTTTAAAGTATTTTTTTTATTCACAAAGTTTCCTAAACTTTGGTCAGTTTTCCCAAACTGTCTCAAAATTGAAAAATTAGTAAGTTTTTCCTCAAACCTTCCAAACCGTATAATCATTGCTTTTAATATATGCAATTAAAAAAAAAAAGCTTTAACATAAAACTTCTGTTATCAAGAGGTTATCTTTCTCACCTAGGGCACTGCTGAGGAATGAAACATACGTAGCAGAGCCAGTGACAGCTCCCAGGGCTGCAGGGTTGCAGCGAACTGTCTTGCAGTAAAATGTTTTATCAGCCTCGATATCACCAGGGCCCCAAACCTCAACTTCAACTATATGCCAGTTTGTCAAACTGAAAATACATGAATAAAACAACAACAAAAATTAATTACAGAATAAATAAAACGAGTAAATTTCAATCAGTTGCTAATTTTTCAAATTAGATTTTCTATTATATTTTCAGCAAGATTGCCACATTTGAGAAACATAAATTGCTTTGACAAAGATATGTCCCTTTCAACACCTCTTTATTGAAAAAGCAGGTGTATAGTATCTTAGCTGCACTGAAAGATAGTAAAGTAAAGTACCTGTCAGACCGAATTGATTCATAGGGTCGGTGGAGCAGCGTTCACATACTAGGGTATGTGTGGCCAGCATAGTGCCCAGCCGCCTTTACCCCAACTAAGGTAAGGTACCCATCAGAGCTGGGTAGACTCATGGACACCCTCCAGTCCCATAACAAATCCTAGCCTTCACCAGGATTTGAACCCAGGACCTTTGGTATGCCAGTTGAACGCACTGCCCCTCAGCCACCATGCCCCTTTTGCTGAAAGTTAGGAGGGGAATAAGCTGGGACAGTCTATACTACTTTATGTACTTATTTTACATCTGATCTATGATGAAGGATCTACTAACTACTTTCTACTTTTTTGTATGGAGTTTGAGGAACCGTTACAATAGGACTCTGTGACCAGGACATTGCTTGGCCGACCTTTTTATTTTTTCTGGAAAAGCCCATAGCCAGGAGCATCCTAATCAGAAAGAACAGCTACAACTGCAATTGACTAACTGCCAATGTTTCTCTCTCTTGAGCTCTTTGATATTATCTCTGCTGTATCTGCATCCAAAGTGTGTCCACAAGGGCCCACCATCCCACCAAAAAGCTGATTAGTACACATACCTCACTGAACGTTATCAGACTCTACTGGATAGACATGGTAAGCCTTTGTTTAAAAAAACAACAGGAGCTAGAAGTTGTGCATTGGTAAATCTGAACCTATATAAATATGGGATACCTAAGTCTTCTTATATTCACCAGAAGCTACTCCCTGCAATACTCTCCATGAGAAGAGACTTGCCATCACTTTAACATAACATTATTTGATAAAGTCAATATTAAGTCATAATGTACAGTTTTGTACCAGTCTCCAGTCGGCAACAATGCACGACATACCTTGGGTCAGACACCAAAGCCCCTCGCACTTTTTCAAAGCCCAGGTTGTGAGCCGCAAGAGCTGCCGCAGCCATTGTGTTGACGTTGTTTGGCGCCAGGGGACACAAGTCTCTGACACAACCTTCAATTAGATGGAGATCAATAGAAAGTCACTTTTTAAATAGCCTAAATAAGAAGATGGAAAACTAGAAAAATATCTTTTGCTTAATATAGACAGCATTGTTGAATCCTCACTTTTATTGGTGCCCCTGTTTCTCTCAGACGTCTGTTTGCCTGAGAGCCTTCTCAATATCTGGCCCAAAAGTATGGAATCTACTTCCCATCCAACTCAGACAAAACAAATTTCTATCATCACTTTTAAAAAGCACTTGAAAACACATTATTTAAATATTTACCTTCGTTAAACAATTCTTTTTACCTCTACTGTTTTCCTTGTATATTAGGTCAGTTAATTTTACATTTATTTGCTTTGTCCTATGCTTGTTAAGTTGTAAGATTATATTATTAGTTAGCTTTATATTTTTAAGCTTTGAGAATTATAATAGTGTTCTTAGTTGTTTGTTGCTCAATGTTAAATGCCCTCTGAGCTTACATTATATTTGTTGGCAGAGCTATACAAATAGAATTATTATTTCTTTCTTAATAAGCCTCCGCAAGGGAGTGAGAGTAAATGGTTGGGGCAATTACCCAGAAATAAGCCTCCGCAAGGGAGTGAGAGTAAATGGTTGGGGCAATTACCCAGAAATAAGCCTCCGCAAGGGAGTGAGAGTAAATGGTTGGGGCAATTACCCAGAAATAAGCCTCCGCAAGGGAGTGAGAGTAAATGGTTGGGGCAATTACCCAGAAATAAGCCTCCGCAAGGGAGTGAGAGTAAATGGTTGGGGCAATTACCCAGAAAAGATCATAGGCTTCAATATTAAATTTACCTTGCAGATCTTGAATATATTTAGGTATTAAGAGGATCGCTATGTCACACAAGAAGATTGTGTAACCAGCCCAATGCCTAGCTACATTTTATTATCTACAACTGTTGTCAGGTAAGCAGAGCAGGTACACCATTTTTCCTATTACTATACATTTAGACTAAGTAAAGTTGTTTGATACCATTTAATATATTATAATCTACAGAGACCCATTATTTCAAAACATGATTCTTAGTTAAAGTCCATACATATTTTAAATGTATTTAAAAAGATTGGTAAATTTGGCAATAAAAGGGTTAACCTGCATCACTAAGCAGAGAAAAAGTAATTCACCTTCATATAAAGTCACTGGTTTGTCAGTGACTGTCTTGTTTAATGCTTCTATATCTCCACTCAGTACAAAACAGGAAGGATGTTTCTTCATGGTAACTTTCAGTGCCTGTTATTGAGATAAAAGATAAAAAGAATTATACCAAAACGTTCCATATAAAAATCAAGAATTTTTTTTGATTGAAGTATTAACCCCTCGACTCCAGTGATTTAGACATGACATCAAATCTTCATTGCCCAATGCATCAAAAGGAAAAGGAAATAGTCCCAATGATAGTGCCACTAATTACTGTAATCAATTCCTAAAACTTTTTATTAAAATCTAAATGTATTAAGTTCTAAATTATTTTATATTAATAAATTTCACTGTCTACTAATAGGAGCACAGTGAGCTGGGCTGGCATACCGAAAGTACTATGTTTGATTCCTAGTGAAGGATATGATTTGTTCCCAGGTCTAAAGGGTGTCCAGAGACTACCCAGCTCTGATGGGTACCCGGCAGTAGCTGGAGATAAGTAAAGTGGCTGGGCATTGTGCTGGCCATACATCCCCTTGTATGCCTTGGCCACAGAAACTTGTGATACTTGCTCCATGGATCAAATTAATAGACCATTGCACTACACACATTTCATAAAGTCAGTATTTACAACATATTTTAATGAAAGGATCAGTCAATCTAAGATAAGAAGGGACTCTTCGGCTGGGTTTTTCATCTCACAGTCTAAGAAAACCGGCATTCTGGTTATTAGGTTTAAATGTACTATTTATTTACGAGAAGCAGAAAAGTCTATTTTTTTATTGTATCAATTCTCTTTAATTTTAAATAACGATAGATCCAATTCAAATCTTGAATTAATTTGTGTAACCACAACTTCAATGGAACCCAAAAAAAATAAGTGCTTCAATTATTTACGGTAATAAAGAGCTTTACCTGTAAGGTTCCCCTGTCTGCCATTTTCTGAATGTCCTCACCACCCCAGAAGGCACCAGATGGAATGTACAGGCCATGTCTAGTAGCAGCCTCTCGTAGACTGGTTTCTAAATTGACGTCTGCTAAAGCTGTGGGAGAACCTATCTGCAGAATATTAAAAAAAAAAAAGAATGATGTAAAGCTGCATGATTTTTTTTCCTAATTTATATACATTATACCTTTTTGTACAGTTATTTATACAATCAAATGAAAAAATAACATAGTCTCTCCAGGACCCAACTTAGAACAGCCCTTAAATAAAACCAAAACACAAAGAAAACTGTAGTGCAGAGGGTACCAGGGGGATATGAAAATCATAGGAAAAGAGAGCTGACTCTGGCGAAATCTGGCGGGAGTAACCCTGTCTAGTCAGTGATCAAGGAGATGGGACAGGTGGCCCACTTTCCACTGTTCTCTAGGGAGATTTAAACGCACTGCAGAGTTCTTACCCAGAGCTATAAGGGATTAATAATCTCAGCGCTCAGTTCAAACGGAGTTCAAGTCGTGGTTTGCTCTTGACCATGTGGGTTTGCCAACAAAGTGAAACTAACTCCCCCTGCACACGACGTAGACAGCGGCGCTTCTGTCGATCGGTTAACGATTACGAAGTGGACTGCTATGGAGTGCTGAAGTCTGAGGGTAACAGAGAGAAATCTCAACCTCTGTCAATTGTAGGTTCAAGTCTGGTAGCAAAAAGAATCACAAACAAACGTTTCACTCAATGCAGAGGAAATAAAAAATTGAATCAGAGCCAAAGAACAAAAGACCTAAAATGGACAAACAATCACCAAGAACAGAAAAGATAACTCCTGCTATCCCCATATCGTACCAAATTGATACATAGCGCTGTTAAAACAGCGTTCACCAGTTTCTGTGGCCATAGCATACTCGAGGATTTTGTGACCAGTACAATGCCTTGCCGCCTTTAATTTACCCCAACTTATGTCAGGTACCCATTAGAGCTGGGTAGACTCAGGGAGACCCTCCAGACCTGGAAACAAATCCTAGCCATCACGAGGATTCGAACCCAGGAAATTCAATATGCAAGCCAAAAGGGGTGGCCACCATATCTCCCAACTCCTGCATACCTAGGACTGGACACAACAAAGACAACATAAGCCACAGAAGGCAAGGCATTTGAACCAGCGAAGTTTGCCCATGTGGGATGTCTCTCATGAGAACACATAACCAATGTTCTCCCAAGCCTCCCTCCTATATAAAACAGCTGGTAACATGTTCTGGCCACAGAAGAAATCCACCAACACAAAACTGTGTGGAAGAGAGACAGACCTGGAAACCACAGTGCAACTCACCATAGATATAGACCTTGATGTTTAAACCCCTCCATTGACCAATGTTGAGTACAAAGAAGATCCTCCTACCCTCTACAATTTTATTGTATAAAACTGAAGTAAAAAGATGAAATGAAATTCAACAACTAAAAACTTTTAGTTCATATTTTTTTCAATAAAGATTTGTAGGGCTAATACTTTAAAAGCTAAATGTTCACAATGAGGCAACGCCCTTCAACTCTCAGTTATTACCATGTAGTCTGCATGCTGAAGGAACAATGGGCCGTACTGTTGGGTGATGCTTGGATGAGAAACTTCTACTATCAGATCTGCGCATCTAAACACATTGATAGGAAATTTTTTTAAAATTATCTGTTCACAATTAATTTATTTAATGTTAATAAAATAATTTATATTAATGAATTTAAGACACTTTTAAATTGACAAACATTCATAGCTAAGAATTATGCACTCTTGATTTCTATAAAATTTGCTTGATCCTGTCGGGGAAAACCAACAGCTTATTGTTGAATAAAACTT
Organism: Anisus vortex; assembly: GCA_949126835.1. Lineage (NCBI taxonomy): Eukaryota > Metazoa > Mollusca > Gastropoda > Planorbidae > Anisus > Anisus vortex. Next base: position 34,990,437 of record OX421504.1, read on the forward strand.
TCAAATGTAAGACTAAACGTCAACCAGAGTGTGACATAGTACTGTAATCTTTTTCTTAGATTGAACATCAGTAGATTGTTTCAAAGATTTACTATTAATTGACATACATTTGGTTACAGGGGTGCTGGGATCGAGCATAGGAACGTTTGATTGTCATTCCAACGGTCTTTGGCTCAAATCCTGGTAAAATTGCATGGATGGATTATCCCCCCCCCCCCTGTAAACTGTCCTCAGTTCAACGAGCTACATTCAGGTCTCTTACTCTAAACTCCATTTAAAATTCTCAAACTTTACACAACATTCACAAACCTATTTATACAGGTGAGTGTGGAAATAACTTAATGCCTGGTTGTTTTTATTGACAAGTCTGAATGAGGCCTGACCTTTTGCGTTCTATCAATACATGAACTTCCGGTTGATTTCCGGCAACAAACTATAAATAATGTTTTCAGCTCTTTTTAAGTATAGCTTTTAGAAATATACAAAGGCTACAAGATTAGTTATAAGGAATCCGTTTTTAATATCAAAAGTGAGTAAGCAATAATTAATAGTCAACGTTTTAGTTGTGCTAAGTAATGGTCTGACAATGGTACTCTAATTTTCTTTATTTAAATAATGAGTGGCTTGCTATATGAGGATATTAGGACAAAGCACATTTAATAACTAGATAAACATTTTCATGATCTGATGTCAAAATAGTCAAAAAACACAGGGAAAATAACTCATTAGTGAGTGATATTTATATCTCTCTTAAATATATTTCTCTTATAAAATACAGTGACAAAGCTTAAAATATATATTTTGTTTAAAAAGGGAACTTTTGAAAACCTTATTGTGAAACCTGCCATAACACATTTACAAGACAATAAAAAAGCATATCAAATTAAGTTTAAAAAAAAAAGAAGAACCACCGGTACCTGTCTTTAAAAGAATTGAGGTCATGCAGTATTAACTCATCTGGAACAAGACCTTTGAGAGCTGCAGCTGTACGATTCCAAACAAAGGCAATCTCTAAGTCTTTTCTTTTACTAATTTCTGTGAAAAGGTACTGACCTGGAGAGAGAAAGAATATCATAAAACAATGCTACACAGTAAGTAAGTAAAGTACCCTTTTGACCAAGGGCCGGTGAAGCAGCGTTTAGGCCTGCCAGTTTCTGTGGCCATGACATACTAGGTGTTTTAAATGATGTTAGGTAACTGGTTTTTCTTGTTTGTTCAGGCAACCCATACCTTTCCTGGATGCCACTTGGGAAAAGTACTTATACTTATATGAACTTATATCTTATCTATACATTACAGACGCTCCTTCTATAAAGAAGATTATTGCGTCCTACTCTCATCCGTGGTCCGAGTCTAGTCTTGCATTTTTATTAATGCATTTGTTCTTGCATAAGAAAACTTTTTTCCTTATGCCTTATATTTATCTGAGCACTGTAGGCAGTGTAGGCCGTAAGTGGCGTAAGCCCAGGTTGTTATTGTGTTGTATTTTCTAGTTAGAGTTTAACAATGCCTTATTTATTATTACTACTTTACTCTTTGACACTCTGCCTTCTATTATTTCTAGGTTTAGTGATTTAACTATTGGTGTTACTCTTGTTAGTTGTGAAGACAGTGATGTCACAACTTGTGAATATTATATTATTATATTCGCTAATTAATTAACCTTGCTGTTGCAGTTCTTTTCTGAATTTGTTCTCGTTTCTTGCATGTTTTCTTTAGTTGATGGGTTTTATCTTATCTTAAATCTTATACATTACAGACACTCCTTCTATAAAGAAGATTATTGCGTCCTACGCTCATCCGTGGTACGAGTCTAGTCTTACATTTTTATTGATGTTTTAAATGATTTTAAGTTACTGGTTTTCCTGGTTTGTTCAGGCAACCCATTCCATGCCCGAATGCCACTCGGGAAGAAAGAGTACTTATAGTATAGGCTATGCATTTGTTCTCACATATCACATAGTCACATAGGGAATAAGGAAAGTGTTTTTGTCTTTATGTTTATCTGAGCTTTGCAACAGGTTGTTATTGGGTTGTATTTCTAAATTAGAGTTTAATGCCTATTATTATGTATTATTACTACTTTACTCTTTGCTCTTCTCAGCTGTTCTCTAGTCACTTCTAGTTTTAAGTTTAGGCCTAATGATTTGACTAATGAAATGGCAAATGGTGTTACTCTTGTCAATTGGGAATATTCACTAGTTATAAACGTCTCATACAGAAGATGCATTTTCTAGTAAGTATAGGTCTAACTAATGTGAGATAGCCACGGTAAATACTAGATGTTACCTAAATGCCCGAAGCCAACGATTCCAACTTTTTTGGCCATATCGTGTATTTGTTTCTCTATTGAAAACAAACAACAACGGACTCTTTTGTACAGAAACACAGAATTGTTCGGTTTAATTCTATCAGTACGAATCCTTACAAACAATGTAAGTGTAGTTGCTAAATAAATATAGCAAAATTGTCTGTTCTAGGCGATAAAATAAGTTGTAGGCCTACTATAAAGTTGATCTTGATTCCATGTAAAATAAAATTTAAAAAGGTATCAAAAATTGTTTTTAAAGAAAATAATGTAACCTTTTATTATGATATATTATTTAAATTAATGTGAAACCTAAAATGATTATTAGTACGTATTAATATTGTCCACTTCCGGTAACTATAACAACCTGTAAACATATTCTTCAGCTGAACTAGGTTTCTTTTTGCTATTATCCCGCATATTTTACACTTGAATAATAATAATAAAAACGACCCAACAGGTAATTTTATATTTGAAAATACTCATTTCCACAAAATTATTAGTATTATGATTGCTACATTTAAGTTTCTCTGTTATCAGTCGAGTCAAGAAAGTTAAAAATGAAAATGTTTTCAAAACTCACCAAAACCCCGTTGACTGGCGTTGACTAACGCCACTAATGGCACTAACGGTTTAAGTTCTCGGAGGTTGAAATAACTTGAAAAGGCTTCAAAAGCAAAGGCATTAGGCCAGGCCTTATTCTTTATTATCCTTATAAATTATTTAATTATAGTTAGATATATGATGTAAAGTGTAAGCTAGTTTTAAATTGTTTCTAGTTTTTAGGACTTTTTCTTTATAAAAGTATAGTAGGGGCCTACTATAGGGCCTAGGCCTAATTTATGCAAGTAAGTTAAGTAAATAATTGTAATTATTGAACAGCTACTCACAAATAATTTACAAAACTATGAATATTATTTTTTATTGATCATTATTACCATTACTAGGACACTGTTTTTTTTTTTTAATAGGTCTATAGTCTATAGTTATAGTAATAGTCAATAGTCTATTGGCCTAATTATAGGCCTACCTACATTTTCAATGAGTAATGAGGCATCGATTGGAGCTAGCAATGGTTATAATGAATAATGATAGTGCCTTGTACATGTTAATATTAAAAAAACATTTTTAAATTATAAATAATACAAAATATATGTTATATTGGACCTTTAAGATTTAATTGAGGTCTATTTTTGTATAAAATATATTTCAGTTTTTTTTTACAGCAGCCAAAATCTAAAAGCACAGAAATAATAACAAAAAAAAAAATGGGAGCAAATGAATGCTATCAATTATTTTTTAGATAAAATTTGTATATAGGCCTAACATTTTTCTATTGATAACTTTAATTTTCAAAAAATCTATTACCAGTATATCAGGCGACCTAACCAAGTTGAAAAAATAAAAAAAACAGCACACAACAAAAATGCCAAAGAAAAAGAAGAAGGGATCTGGGAAAAAAGGAACAATGAGTGATGAGGAGAGAATAGCATATGAAGAACAGAAGAGGCTAGCTGAAGAGGAAATGAGAAAGAAAAAGGAAGATGTTTTGACCCAGTATCTAAAGGTGATTATATAGCCTTATAGTTATACTTTATTAACAGTATTTCCTTTTTTTTTAAAGATAAGATTTCATTACTAATTCAAAGGCATGGAAATGTTTAGTGATTACCATGAATGGTTACTCATAATTAACAAAGTAAGCAACAAGTTAACAACTAAAAAGACTTTACAGCTGGAAACATGTTATAAACAACATGTATACTCAGGGTTCTGGACAATCCAAAAAATCAGTTTGATCAGAGTTCTAGTTTGTAATATTACTTTCCATCATTAAGCACAAATTCCTTCACAGTATCTAATGCAAAATAACATTATTCAAACTGAATAAACATGCTAACTTAAAAATTTTTTTATTTAAAATAAAAATAGAAATACAAAGTCTTTTAGATTCTTTATTCTTTTAATCTCATTTAAATGTACGGTATGTAAGAATTATAGGACTGGGAAACTAATTGGTTTATGTTTTTCCTCCCAGAATCAAAGAAAAAGAAACAAAGAAATACAAACTATTACCATGTTTTCTTTCATGGAAAAAAGCTTTATCCAATCTAATAATGCAAAATACCGGTAATTAAAAAAATCAAACCAAACTTTACGTGTCATAAAATTATTTTTTTAACAATTACATAAAACAAATTTAAAATGTTACCTAACACGGGTTAGATCTATATGCCTACTAGAAACTGCAGATTGGGAACCTCATCTAAAAAGTATAGAAAAATTAGAATGAATTCAGAAAAGAGCTGCATGGTTCATTACTGTTAAATACAGTATATATAACTGGTAACTGTAATACAAATTGTTAAATCACTAAACTATTCTAAAGGTAAGAAGGGCAAAGATTAAAGTATTAATGATAATACAACACAATTTAAATGTAATCAATACTCAGATAGACAAAGGGATAAAGACAATATGTGACGCAACCCCACGAAATGGTACGGAAGTCGGTAAAACTAATTTTTGAATAAATGTAAAAAATGTGAAGAAAAGGGTCCTAGGTCGTTTCTTTAGATTATTATTGATTTGTAATGTTGAATGCCTTAACTTATAGCTGTGAAATTTTCAAGCTAAAATGATTTAATTGATATAATAAATATTACTTAAAACATTTAAAACTTTAACAGCTTGTGTATTAATTCATTATCATTATGTTTGTTAAATCTCATGACGATTGGTCAATATTTGTATGTCCTAGAAATAGTTAATTATCTGTTGCAATACTAAATTTTAAAAAATTGGTACTGTTTTCTTTTTCATTTTTCTCCAAAAGGACTTCCCTTACCTTTACTTATGTAATTTTGAATAACTTTTGAACTAGTTAATGGATTTTAAAGATTTTTTCACCAACATGTAGATAAATAAATTAGCATTAATTCAATACCTAAAACTAAATATCCTATTTTGCCGACTTCAGTACCATTCCATGGGGTTGCATCACAAATAAGATAAGATTGTTTTATTGATAAAAAAATGGAATTGGTCTTGATTATAGGTGTTTTGTCTTTCAGCATATTTTAAACAATAAAAAAGAACTACTTGGACTCAAGGACAGAAATATGCTTATAATAAACATACACGCACACTTTCATACCATTTATCATACAATTAAAGGACTATTAGGAGACAATTTTTGCATTCTGGCTGACTGAAGTTTTGACAGAGTCAGGGCTTTTTGTTTAATGTTATTTATATCACCCAGTAACTTGCTAATAGCGATGTCTGTGTTGGCTGTGGGTGGGATGTAAACGAGTGTTACTTTTTTTGGTGTGAATTCTCTTGGTGGATAGTAGCCTATATATGGCCACAGGCTGATGCACAATAATTCTATGTCTGGTGTGCATATAAATCCTTCTTTTGGTTGTTGATATTGCAATATTGTTTGTTTATATAGATTGCCAGTCTCAACCTTTACTTTTGCCACTGTTGGGTCTGTCTGACAAAAGCAGATAAAATGCTTCTGGGTTCACAGAAGTATCTGGGACAGTTTTGTGTAGCCGTGTTTCTGTTAAACATATTTTAAAGCTTTCACGAATCTGAAACATATGTTTGCAACAACAAAAAACCAGCTCATCTGTTTTAGTTTTATTAGGTTTAAAGATCTTACATTTCCAAACCCAATAGGTAGAAGATAACCCCTCTGTCCTCCTTTCCTTCTTATTCCATATTCAAGAACAAATGTGTACAGGCTTTCTTTCTTCCATAGTGGCATCCAAGCATGGAATGGGTTACCTAAACAAACCAGGAAAACTAAACAACTTAACTTCATTTAAAACCCTAATTAAAATGCAAGACCCAAACCACAGATATGGGTAGGATGCAATAATCTTCTGTATAGAAGGAATGGTTGTAATATACAGTATAAGATAAAAAGATATTTAACTCATACATGCAATACTTAAATACAATTCACAACTACCAAACAACTCTCCACCCTATTCAGATAGGCCTGCTATTGGGACTAATACATCTTCAGATTTATTGAAAACAAAATTATATTTCTATTGCACTCAACCTAATATATGACTGAAAATGCTAAATTGCACTAATAAGCACCACTGTTGAATTCAGGAGCACAAATTCAAAAGGAAGTTATAAGCACAGGAATGGTTTTAGATGCTGTTTTGCAACTTGAAAGCTCATTATAATAAAAATTCAAAGAAGTACCGGTAACTCTAATTTAAAAGACTTATTTTAAGGTGTTTACAAAGATTTGTTTTTTTATCTATCCTTTAAAGAGCATATAGGTAGCCTACCGGTATATATATTATCACACTTTTTGTTTCATTTTAATACCATAATTACCATTCATTACATAAACAATATACAGTGTTTTTTAACATTTCTATTTTAAAATTTGGTTAAAGTTTTGTCTATAAGCCTAGTTATTGAAAATTTTCCAATTTTTTATGGCCTAGTTCACTCTTAGATAAGACATTGGTTGACATAAAGAGAAGACATTATTCAAAACATGTTGTTTTTACTTTTGCTACCAATAACTAAAAAAATTGAACAAAACCTTAGGCTTAGGCTTTATAACAAGGAACTTATACAAATGTAATAAGAACATAAAAAAACTAAAATGCTACCCAACATTAGATCTATACTAGAATATGGGTCTTCTTTAGGAACTAAAAAAAACAACATAAAAATTAGAACAAGTTCAAAAAACTGACAAGTCTAAATACAGCAATGGTTATATTATCAACAAACTTAGAAATACTGGAGGAATGAAGGGCAAAAAGCATAGTGGTAACAATACATAAGGCATTCAATTCTAACGTAGAAGTACAATACTACACAACAACAATCTATTACAATACTCAGAAAGACATAAGGATAGAAACACTTTTCTTATTGCATATATGCAAGAACAAAAGCATATCAGCAATTAAGTTCTCTTTCTTCCAGAGTGGCAATAGAGCATGGAATGGGTTGCCTGAACAATCCAGGGAAACTAATACTACTTAAAATTAACTTCTTTTAAAACACTAATAAAAATACAGGAACTAGACTCAAACCACAGATCAGGGCAGAATGCAGTAATCTTCTGTATAGACATAGTGTCTGCAACATATAATATATAGGATATATATATTTTATATAACATATATTATTATTCATTACCCCACATCTCTTGCATAGCAATGCAAAACACTGGTACCAAAAATAATCATTTCACTCCACATTGATAATTAACCTATTACTCTTCAAACGTTTTAGTTTATGATAAAAGCTCATTCTTTTAATTTTCAGGGGTAATTTAATTTACGGGGTTTAAAAAAAAAATTTTTACAAATTAAAAATGCCGAAGAAAAAGAGGGACTCCACGGATGGCATGACGGAAGAAGAAAAATTAGCTTATGAGGAAATGAAAAAATTTGCAGAAGAAGAGTTGCAAAGAAAAAGGGAGATAGTGTTAAGAAAATATATGAAGGTACAGAGGAAGCTTGATGTTGATCTTACTTGTTGCAGTTCATTCAACTCTTCATTTGAAGTTATTTGCATTGTTTTGTTATAGTTTGATTGAATTACATGGAAGCCAACATTTTACTTTTTTTATGGTAAACTTTTTAATTGAAAAGTATAAATATTCAACTGATAAAGTGTACAGTTGTTCTTTTTATTGTTTTGATTTGTTTTTGTTTTTTTGTTCTAATTGCAGCACTGTTGCATTTTTAATGTAGTTCTTTTTTATATAATTTTAATTTCATGAATGTACACAGTTATTTCCCTTTATCTTATTGTTTACATGCATCTATTTTAAGTGAGTCTTGAAAGAAAAATTATTTCTTTATTTCTATAGTTCTATATAGGATCTATTTTTAGTTACTCTTTATTGATTACTCATAATTAACAGAGCAAGAAAACAAGTTAACAATTATACCATAATATAACACTGGCAACAAATGACACAAACTCTATTGACTTTTAAATTTTCAAAATTTTGATAACAATTTTACAAAACTAGCTTTAAAAAAAAAAATGATTTTGAATATGTTATGCTTATGCATTGAGATGTTTTATTTTAACAAGTTATAATTTTGTGTGTGTGTGTGTGCTCAGGACAAACTGGCAAAGGAAGAGAAAGCCACGAGCTACAATCTCCACAAGCTGAACCACCAGTGGCGCACTATAATGAGAGAGGCCAAGTCCAAAGAGCTCAAGAAGGACATCGAGATCATGAGCCAGACTTTCGAGAGGGTCATCGACAGGAAGGATGCTGTCATCAAGTCCCTGAGCGTGGACATTGCAGAGGCGGAGGAGCAGTACGCAATGGCCTTGAGAAGCCACATACAAAACACAGATAACTTGCTAGGTAGGTTATAGACTTGTGTGAGTTGGATACTTATTTTTAGATAATGTGTTAAAGATAATCTAGACAAAAACATTACTTGGACTTTTTTAAAGTTTCATTACAGACAGCTTTGTAACATACAGGAACATATAGAAACAAACTTTATTTCAACTGTGTAGAATTACCAATAGACTAGACAATAGACTAGACAATAGATTTATCTTCTCTACCCATTGGTCTCAAACTCTAGCTAAATGTGTAAACCACTGATACGCTTATATTAAGAGTACACAGGCTGGCAAAAGCGTGGGGGGGGGCAACATCTGTTGCACGTCCGAGGATCATTGCACTGCCTAGTGGCTCAAAAACTTGATGGGACAAAGGCAATGAGAGCAACAGCACGTCTCAACCCCACCCTGGTGCCTGGATGTCCAGACCTATAGTCTCTGGAATGTGCTACTGGGCAACAGTGCAGGTATATGAGCGAGCCACCAAGAAAATGATCTGAGTGGAATTTCATAGATGTGGGGAGAAGTGTAGAGCATGTAATGCCAGAAGGCTTGTCTGGTATTTTTTTAGGGACACTTATAAATGGACATACGATTTTGTAAGACACCTTTTTATATTTTCTTACCACCTGTAAGGATCAATTCAAACAAACTCTTTCTCTACAATTGGTAAATATTAACAGAACTAGGTAGTAACATTACTTTGACATTGGGCAGATTTACAGAAAACCAGGCTAGACTCCTTAGTCCGTGAGTACTACTATGAGCTGGAGATTATCTGCGAAGAGTTCGACCTGGAGAGGAAGATGCTTGAGGAGCAGCACAACATGGAGATGAATGACATAGCTGACATTTTGTTTGCCATGGATCAAAACTACCAAGAAAGGGAGAATGAAGCTATGGCTGAATTCCAATCACTCAGGGATGAAATTAAAAATAAGGTATAACATAAGATAGAAACTAACTTTCTTGAAATTTTTTTTTACTGGTTTGAGCAATAAAATAATTTGTGGGAAATATATTTCAAAAGCATGAAGGACTTTTTTAAGCTCTGCTATAAAGTTGCAAAGTTGTATTTTGTTAATGAATTAGATTTATTGCCGAAGAAAATATACACCAGGTTTTATTTTAATGATTAAGTAAGGTAGGGCCTAGTATCACATTGGCCCAAATTTGGCCCAATATCCTGCAAATATTTAAATCTTGTATGCATGTTGGTCAAATGTTGGCTTTTCGGTATATCTACATATTCCTACAATAATATGATACAGTTCAATAAAGTTTCTGTAGACATAATGTAGGGGGAGATTGTTGGGCTCTTAGCTTTCATGTTAGTAGTTGTCTGTAGCAGATAAAATTGAATTTAGGGCTTTGAAGAGGGGGAGCTTTTTCCAAGCACAGAACTCGGAATTGAAAGCAAGATCTTTTTAATATGCATTTCCATAACCATAAGTATGTTTTGTGAAATATCCCGTCAGACATTTTGATGGAATAAACTCCACACAGAGTTGTGTATGTTTTTTTAAGGCTTTGCTGCAGTCTTTCTTCACATTTACATGTCCTATATTAGCTTTTGTCGTAAGGTACTGTTAATCCATTTGTTTGTTTGGACAGAATCTTGAAGAGAAGCACGCCCTGAGGATACAGCTGGAGTCAAAAGTGGAAGATCTGTGGCTCCAGTTCAAACAGGCTCTGCAAAACTACAATGACACAAACGAAGAGAGAAAGATAACCTTTGAACAGCTCAAGGTCAAAGATGAAAAAAGTGCAAGGGATATAGAGTTACAAATGAAGAAACTTCAAAAAATATCTGTAGGTTAAAAGTACTTTATGAGATTGAAATATTTTATTTCTGGAAAATTCTTGACTGTATAAAACAAAAAGAATGAAATGATTTTAATTAGGGCCATGACATTTCCCTTTCCAAATATAAAACAAATGTGTACATTGGTAATAAAAGCCAAAACTTTGTATTACAATAAAATCTAGACTTGATCACTTTTGACAAAGTCTTAACAAATGCTTTTTTTGCATAATGGGGCATGTGTGAAAGGGGGAAATTAAAAGGGAAATTAATTGTATTACAATCCATTCATATGATAGTAAACCTCCAGTGTTGCCCCTAATACTTGGTTCATACCCAGATTCAGAAAATAGTACGTCCAAATACTCTGATCAGTTCTCAATGGATATTGTTAGCTTAGTATAAGGCCCTAATTTTAATTCAGTTGGAATTACTTTATAATAAAAATATATTACTATTTCCTAAATTTCAATAAAAAAAACCATTTCAATTCACACATTTGAGCACAAACTTTTGTTTAAAGAAAATTATAATAAATGATAAAATATGGATAAAAATTATTTTTTTTTACCTGTAAGTATTAGAGAGTGATAAATTAAATGGATCAAGGTATATAAATTGATTTCTAAGATCACTTAGAAAAAATATGTGCAGCAACTGTTAGCAAGTGACGTCTTGGTTTCTGTGTAAATATGAGACATGATTTATTTTTGTAACTGTATTCCTCCTCCTCTCCCCCCTCCAGGATCAAATTGCCATGCTGAGGGCAAAAATCTCTGCAAACGCAAAAGAAAGTGAGGAGAAGAACAGACTGTTAAGAGAGGTAAATTAGGTTGGCATATAAGAGTGAATAGGAGAATATATTTACGCATTAACATTTTTTTTTTCTATCGTCCAATGCATGCTACTCTGTGTGTTTGTCAAATACAACTAAGAAATTTGTTGTCAACAAGGTTATTTTTTAAAATTCTGGTACATTATTATAGTTGGAGGATGAAGAGGAGGAGTTTACAAAAGAGGTATCTGTTGTTAGTTCCTGTTGCCTCTTTGGCTTTTGTCTAAATTAATTGCTGCAACGTTTTGAGTTTTACTTTGCAGTTTTTACACCTTTCTTTTTTTAATCAGTAAATTTTTTTTTGGGCTCAAAATGTAAAAAAAAAAATTAAAAAATTGGTTTGAAATAATTGTTAATTTAATACTTTAAATTGTCTTTCTTTACATTTTTGAAATCAAACTCATTAAAAGTAAACGCGATGACCTCATTGTTTACTTACAAGACTGACCGAATTTTTGGATTTCAAAGTCGCAAGAAAGCATTGTTTAGAATCCAACAGCAACAAAATAATAAATTATAATGTAATTAGATCAATGATGAATTAGAATTCATAGATGCAATCAAGAATTGAATAAATTTTTTTTCCCATAAGTTCTCTAGAAATGTTTAAGAGTTCTTATAGTGTGGACTTTTTCCTCGGGTCTAACGGGGTCTCCACAGTACAATTAAGATGGCAAAACGACCAATAAAATGTATAAACCCTTAATGATATTTAAACATTCCATATATATATTTAAACATTCCATATATAAAGATGAATGGAGAAATCTATGAAGACAATTTATAAAGATGGCAGGTATTTTTTAACTACTTTTTATTACTTTTACTATTACTTATTTTTTTTATTACTTGGCATACAATGTCATTTTTACATTAACAAACATCTTTAGGAGTAAAGTGTTGTTGAAGTTAAAAGTAAACTACATGAAGACATGAAATTTTAATTACATTAGAAATGTAAGACTTAAAATGTACTTATTGAGTGAACATTTTGACATGAAGGCAAATTATTGCCAGGTTTTTTTAACTTATTGAGTTTCTGAATTTAGTTTTGTTACAATACACCTTCTTAAAATACAACATATCTTTCTAAATGTACAACAAATTTGGTAAGATTTATAAAAAAAAATTTACTTTTTAAGCATTCATTAAATGGGAAAACCTTTTTTTTTTTCACCAGGAAAGAGAAAAAATGCAGCGTCACTTCCATGAACTGAAAGCTCAGATGAATAAAGTGAGAGAAAATGAGCGAGACAAACTGACAAAAATCACACTGGAGAGCAACGCGGCCATTAAAGAAATCAAGAGACAAAAGGAAAAGGTTAGTTGGCAACTGATGTTTCCACGATGATTCTTGTATTTTTACTTGAATATGTTGTTGTATTTCTTTTCAAAATAATGAACCATTTCATCTTCTCATTTGTGAGTCATTTTTTTAATTTAACCCTTCCCGTACCGACCTACTTCTATCTATGCTGCCTTCAGTTCCGCTATATACGCGCCCGGGACTGTAAGGGTTAATATTACAGACACTCAAGAAATGTTATGTTCAATGATTTTAACAAAAAGTTTCAATCAAAACTATAAAATTAAATATAACTCAAAAACTTTTCATTTTATGTCTATTGACTATTGATGTTTTTTTTTTCTTTCTATTTTCAATTCAGGCGGAATTGATTCTCAGATTGGCAGAAATGTGCAGGAAGCTTGAAACAGAGGAAGAGAAAGTCCTTCCGTTCTACGCTTCATCTCTGACAAAAGAAGAGCAGGATGATGTCATGGCTGCAGTTCTGGAGCAGCCCTCAGAACCAATGGTCAAAGTAAGGCCTTTGACAAAATTATATTTAACAGTCTGACAGAACAAACTCAACATGCCTAGCATATGTATTCTATTTGATAATGCTGGTTTAAGAACTCCTTAAATTAAATGCCATATTAAATTGAATGTTATTGAAAAAAATGTTTAAACTGAGTGCTTGCTTAATATTTTACTTTTAAAGTCATCTTTAGAAAAAAAAAAAAAGCTTTTCAGCCTCTCAAATTTCACATACATTTATCTCTATTGCCTGAGGAAGACTTTAATGTTTATTTGCTTAAAACATGATCCTGAAAAATTGAAATTTTAAATACAAAACTAGTCTATTGTGATTAGCTAAATGTGAAATAAACTGAGAAGAAACTGTTAAAGAAATAATGTGTGTTCAGTCACAATAGGCTTATTGTGCATTTGTCCAGTCATATAAAAAATTTTTTTAATTTAATAAAGCAAATGCATATGAGTTATATGTTTTATTTCTTCCTTAACTCTTATTGAACAACCAATGGTTTTAGCCGGATTTGTCTAAAGAACTTGGAGAAATAATTATAACATATATACCAAGAAAAAAAATTGAATATTGGAATATCTGGTCACTATATATAATTTTAAAATATAAGTGTTGTAATAGTAGACCTATTATAATTGTTATGTTCACTTACATAGGCCATGCATGAGTACTCCTCTCTGGAAAACTTCTGGAAGAGATACAACAAGGTCCTGCTCGACAAGTTGGCCATGGAGAAGGAGAAGCAGACGCTCAACCTGGAGAATCAGCAGCTGAGGATGTTGCTGAAGCAGTACCTGGACGGTATATCTGTCAATGACGAGATCCTGAGCCAAGTGAACCCGCTGTTTGTTGTCAACAACAAGAGCAACCTCAAGTAAGTCTTTGTCTAAGACTAAAGCCTGCATCTTATTAATTTACAGACGTTCCTTCTAGATAGAAGATTATTATGTCCAGTAGTCCCAAAACTCTTGGAGGGGCGGCAGGGATCGTTCGGCGGCAGGGATATAACCCGCAACATGTCGGTTGACAGTCCGGTGAACTAACCACAGGGCCAGCCTATCTGTTATGTAGATAATACTAATTATAGAAATACAAAAGCCATGTAAGCTTGAGCATCCAGAAAGCCAGTCTAGAAAGCCAGAAAACCTTCTCACAGAGTCATCAGCTCTCTATTGTAGTTGTCTGGTTGAAAGTCACTGGTCTAAATCACTACTAAAATACAGACCTACAGTGGCTATTCAAATGTTTGTTTGAATAGGTGTTGATAGAATTGTTCACTTTTGCTACAAATGCTGCTCACTTCTTTTGACAAGTAAAAATGATAACATAACTTTAGTCAGTTAGGGCCTATATTAAAAAAATTATGTTTTAAAATACATGAATAAAGCTATTCTCATTTAAAGTACGAGTTGTAGGCATGCATAAACTGTGCATGTACTGATTTCAAACCTAGTAGTGTTAACTATTAAGTATGCCACAAGTTTTTTAACCTATTTAAAATGCATTTATAGCGCATTGCTCATTTCAAAATCTATATAATCCGCTTTACAAAATTGCAGACCAAAACCCTAGGTAGAGAAAGAGAAATTTAATTGAGAGCAAGTTGACCTTATGTGGCTTTATAATAAACTGTATCAGTTAAGCAAACCATATTTATTTATTTGTTTTAAAAAAGAAATAAAGATAAAGCCTGTAAAATTTTGTTAGGTTGATAAAACAAGTTTTGTCAATAATTTCATTGAGGCTGACTTAGCAATTCTTATTTGTGATATTTGTTTTTTACAAGTAGTTTTCACATTTGCACTAAGAGAATAATACTTTGAAAACTTTTTTTTGACAATGACAATACAAAACTAAGGTTGTTTTTTTTTTTTAATTTTTCAGATTGAATGTACCAGTGACAGACCCCAGAGTCAGAAGGCCCGCCCCAGCCACGGTGATAGAGGCTGCCCATGCCGTGAAGCACATTGTGTTTTAGAAACAAATAAATAGCAGATTTAAAGTGTGTGCAGTAATTTCACCATGAAGAATCAACACAATTTAGACAAGGACTGAAAATGTATACCAAATCCTCACACACAGCCAGTATTCATTGGATGCTTCTGTATTCCCACCGGCCCCCCCTTTTTTTTCTTTTCTACCCCCATAGTGGTTAGCAGCTGATTAAGGTGTTTTAAGCCACCTGGGGGAGGGAACAATTAAAATACCATGTCCCCCAAAATTCAATTCATGAGCTTGCAAAGAGTTTGTGTAGTATTATGTTCAATATTTTCCAAGATGTACCCCCCCCCCAATTATTTACGCCAGGGGTTGGCAACCTTTTAATCATAATGTGCCAAAGTAGGATTCCTAATTCATTCAGCGCGCCAACATCTTAAAAGGACATCATTCTCTAGCACTCAATTCCACATAGAAGAGACTTGAATAACTTTTTTTTTAAGGGGGGTCCTCCATTGAAAAACGCTCTGCGTGCCAAGTGTGGCATGCGTGCCGTAGGTTGCGGATCCCTGATTGTACACTATAAGATCTGTCTTGCTATGCTAACACTTTAGCCACCCCTGGGTTGATCAAAAAATGTCAAGCAAGCAATGTTTTGATTTGTAGTCTTGCCCCGAAGGGTGGCTGCCAACATTGTTCTCTTGTCAAGTTTTTCATTTTACCCATTAATAATCAGAAATAAATAGAAAAAAAACTATGTTTAGAACTAAACTGTTGATGCACATTGTAGACCTATATAGTATATAGTGGCAAATAACCAACTGCAGTTTTTATTTATCTAGCTACCTTACTATTTTTTTTACAATTCACAGTTCAATGTAAAAACTACTTTATCTGTCACAGTCTGCCTGCTGTATTTTTTAATATCTTCATTAAATCCATTATTTAATTTAAAGCTAACATTTCCAAACATTCAATTATTGGAAGAAAAAAAACTTGTGCAAAAACCTATCAATTACTTCATCTTGTGTTTGTAACTGAATTCAACTATTTGAATAAAGTCAATATTTTTTATTGCATATTCTTGTTTCACTCTTGACTACTCAGGGCTCTTACTAAAAAATCATTATAAAATCCCCCCCCCCCCCCCCAAAAAAAAAGTGTAACACCCATCAGATCAAATTGATCCATAAGGCTGGTGAAGGTTCACCAGTTTCAGTGGCCACAGCATACTAGGTGATTGTGTGGCCAGCACTATGCACAGCCACCATTACTTTACCCTAACTAAGGTCAGGTACCCATTTAAGCTGGGTAGACTCTGGGACACCCCTCCAGACCCAGAAAAAACTCCTAGCCTTAACCAGGATTCAAACCTAGGACCTTCGGTATGCCAGCCGAACATGCTGCCACCAAACTTTAAAAAATATATATTGAAACCAATAGAGCGTTCTCTATGGGCGGAGCTTAAGTTTTTTAGTGACATATTTGTGTAAATATAGAACCCACTTGAGGTACAAATGTAACGTGGTGAAGTTGTTCTTCATCATGCTAAATTCACATCTGAATATTGGCTATCTTACTCACAAATTAGGAGGTAAATAGTCGTAGATCATCTTCCTAGTCCAAGAGAAAGCCTGACATTGTATTTTTTCAACGATTTTCAACATTTTACGCCCATTTTATCATCTTTATATCCGACCTGTAAGTGTTGCAATTGAATTGATTTTATTGATATTATAATTAGGCCTAATAATCGTTCGGTACAACATTAATTATATGTATTCCCCTATTTTAAAAGTTAAATACTGCAGATTAATTGATTAATGTGATTAGGCTAGGGCCCGTTAGACCTATTTACAGTGTTTACACTTTCACAAAACATAAGTAAAAACAAGCTCGGGCCTATAGGACACTTTATTGATACAGCGGCCATTGTGTACACCACTACATAAAAAAAAATCACGTGCTTTTTGTCACGTGATTGCAAACACCCTATTTTCAGTAGCACAAGTAAATTTATTAATGGCCAAATATTAAATGTTTGAAAATGTTATTTGAAGCAATTATAAAAGAAAAAAAAACGTGATGGGAGTCTTATGACTGACCTCTCAACTAAACTTCACGACTGCATGGTTATTCAATTTTTTTAAAACTATTTTTTCACACTGTTTTGTCAATTTTAGTGAAATTCACAAACTTTCCAAAAACCTTGGTCAGTTTTCCCAAACTTGAATAAACCTGAAATATCAACCCACTTTTTCCAAAACTTTCCCAAACCCTGCTACTGATGTATTTTAAAAAGCTATATCTGGGTAGAGTTCGATGGGGTGAAGGGAAAAAATAATTAGTCACAAACATGGGAAACTAAAAATGCCAGTGTCACCAGGGCCTCAATAACTTTATCAACAGTTGTGTCAAATAAATGAAAGAAAAAAAAACAACTTTGGGCTTGTTAAATGTATATTCTCCATTTATTGGCAACAATTCAAAAATATATATTACTCTAAAAACTCCCTAACAAATACACATCAACAGTTTGACATACTTTAAAGCAGTGATGAGGAGGACACACATCTTTCGCTGATGCAATCACAAAATATATAACAAAAAATACATCACAATCACAGTTTCAACATTGTATGTTGCGTACATTTCATTTCTTTTAACACGACAAACATTGTTATGGAAGTAAAACCAGTCACGCAGACACAAAGAAGTCTTTATAGACAAAATATTATTTAGTTTTCAAACAAACATCTATAAATTGGTATTTACTTGTCTTGGTTTGGATGAGTTTATAAAAAATGAAAAACATACTACACTAAATCAGAGAAAAAGGATAATTTTATACAAAAGATGGATTTATTTTTGCTCTGGAACTCCTAATACTAGATAATTATTGTGTGATAAGTAAAATCCATTTTAAGCAATTCCAAACGCCCATATCTTCAACATTGACATTCTGCTAGTACATAAAAAATGTCTTTTAACGAAGAAAAAAACAAATGGGAATCAGTGAATCCCCTGAAGGTCCAAACTCTCATCCTCGCTCGGCCATGCAGATTCAGGCAATGCCCCCACTTAGTTTTTTTATATTTTCAAACTCTCCACACACACTAATAAATAAACTTTGTCCGCCTCACTGTAATGGTGAGAATGGGGTGGGGATGAGAATTCTAGACTTCATGTGGCGAATGAGAGGAACTGAAAAGACAAACATGGATAAACATATGGTTAAGAAATCAGTCCATGGGCTTAACTCAAAATTGTGGCTTTATTATCAACAAGATAAAATAACATGACCAAATTGGCCAGCACAATGCCCAGCCGCCTTTACTTTACCCCAACTAATGTCAGGTACCCATCAAAGCTGGGTAGACTCATGGACACTTTCAAGTCCCGGGGGAAAAATCCTAGCCTCCACCAGGATTTGAACCCAGAACCTTCAGATCACCAGTCAAAGGTGCTGCACTGTGCCCCACATACTATATACACACAACTGAACTGCACAGACTTAAAGGTAAAGAATCTCTTTTAGATAATTCTGGCCCATATGGCTAGTGAAGCAACATTAACCAGCTTCTGTGTCCTTAGCAGCCGCTTTCTCTACTGAAAGTATATAGACTCAGAAACACCCTGGAAAAAAGCCATCTGTTTTTATCTGAATTCCAGTCCTGAGATCATGAGAATGGAAACCGGACCTGCTGCCACTAATCCACCCTGACACACAAACCTGTGGGCCACCACTTTGAGGAGCGCTGATCTAGACCACCCTGTCCCACAGAACCAGGCTTACCTGTGTAGGAGACACATTCATCCCAACCAGGTCGATTCCATGCAGCTTCTCTAGTCTCTTTCCTCGTCTGCAGATCTTTATAAGCTGTCAACAAATTAAACATGGGTCAACACCTCCAATAACTACTATGTAAATACCACAGCAATAATCTTTCAATATTTCTTACATTTTTACTTGTCCACTTTAAAAACATACCACTATAAAAAAAAACATTTTTAGTTCTCCAAAGCAACATAGAAAAAATTAATGCAGAGTAAAAATCATATCTACTCATTAAGCACACATAAGGTGCATTACCAACACTAATTGGATGCTATTGAAATGAATGATTCTGCATGCTTATGTGACAATAGCCACAATGCAAATGCACTTAACAGAACTACTATGAGAGGCAGGACAAAGTGTGCACCACTAGTTGTCACCTTTCAATTTATGTTTTATTGTTGAACTAAAGGAAAGGATGCTCAACAAAAAAGCTATAAACTATGACGCAAAAATTAAAACAATATATATATAAAGAGGTAGGTTATTAAATAGAAACAAGCAATATCAAGAGAAGAAATCCTTCAGAAGTTAAAACCAAACACATCAAACAGCACTAATAGAACATAGGATCAGTAATTTATATCAGCCCAACTGGGGAAAAGTTTATAGTGACACATTAACATTTAACTAGCTAGCTTATAAAACACTCAGTTGTCTTCCTGCAATTGGCCCTAGAATCTAGAAATAGAATTCTAGACTTGTTTAAATGATTTATTGGTCGGCATAATCTCAGTCAACAAATTTAATATTAAGCTTACATGTTCACTCTTTTCATTTCTGAAATGCTGACCTAAAGATTTAATATAAAATAATATCCACCCCCCCCCCTTCCCACACTCTATTACATTGGGTTTAGTCTTTTCAGTGTCCGATCCAGTTAATTCAGGGATTCACCATATTGAAGCTAACATGAAACTTTCCCCGTACAGGTTTTACCCAACATAGCATCATGCTGCTATGTTCCGATATGTGATTATGACAAACCTTATTAATATATAAATATTTTTTTTCTTCAGGTTATAGAAAGCTTACATATTTTGACACACTTCTAAAAGCAGAACACCAAAAAGGGGTTTGGCTTGTTTGAGCCTTTCATAGTTTAATAGTTAATTTAAACAAGCCCATTCGGTTTAAACTTTTCCTTTTTTTATCAAATAATTTTTTCCATTTTTCACATTCACCTTAATGTCTAGAAAAAAATAATTTCTGGGAAATTAATTTGTTTGGTGGAGTATTTTACAGAAAAGCAAAAATATTACAACCCTGTGTAATGGGATTTTATTGTATCACATTATTGTAACATGATACATCAAGAGCTGGATTTCATTTTCAGCAACACACATTTCTATTTAAATATCCAAACCTGTACTAATTATTGAGCTATATGGACCTTTAAGTATTAATTTTGATGGTACTGCAGTTTATATCTATCTTAGGATGCTGTGATGTAAGAGAGTACCTACCCCATATGTGATGTACAGTGTATTGTTCACCTATTTGTGAGAACAAGCCTGCTACGGGTTCATTCCTTTCTGTCTTCCTATGTTGCAAACCCTTAATCCTTTTAGGGAAGAAAAGAGAAGAGGACAGGCTTTGGTCAATCTAGCCATGCAAACTAAAAGCACACACAGTCAAACAATCCTGTGGTTAAACTATGCCACAGAAGAGACATTATGTTATTGAGAAAACAAAATAAGACAAAATGAAATCTTTAACATCAGCAACACCATAGAATTAAAATTAAAGAAATGTATAATTTAGTATAAAAGTTTGAAACATAAATTGTATTTTGTAAATATATTAATTGACCAAAAAAAATCATTTAAATGTCCTTTAAAAAAAAACAACTTAAATTCAAATATTAGAAGAAAAAAAAGCTGGAAAATATATAAATAAAAAGACTATGGAATCTATTTTTCTTAAATGCTAAGTAAAAGAAATTCTTATCATAATAATAATAATAATTGGTCATTTATATCGCGCCTCACTCCATGCTAATGCAAGCATGCTCAGCGCGCTCACAAAAACGAAACGACAATAACACTCTAAAATAGTTTTAAACAAGGTTTCGGCCGATGGAGGCACAAAACGACAATAACATTTTAAAATAGTTTTAAACAAGTATTTTGCTGATGGATGTGTTTCATATGAAACTATGCCTATAAAAAAAGCCTTAATAAAAATGGTCAAAACATTCAAGAGAGAAAATCTATACACAAGGGTTGTGGCCTCTACCACATGCATCACTCAGAACACACTGTAATAGCAAGGCAACTTAATGGAAAACTTTTACGTCTACAAAAAAAGTTTGAGGCAGAGACAAAATTATAGCAAATGTTCCAGACACTGAAGAGAGTGCAGGGGGAAAACAAGCTCAGGATTCTAGACACAAAGGCAACTCATAGAACACCCTCTACTACTGGGCTAGACCATCCAAGGCTATCATCCCTGCAGGGGCAGGCCAGACTTACCCCAAATGTGCTCGCAGCGAGATAAATCGCCAATCTGATTGAAAAATCCAGCCACCGGCTCGTTATTAGTTTCACGATACTTTATGCCCTTGGCCCTATATAAGAACAAGGTAGTAGCAATGCAGACAGATAAAGAAAGGCACACAACTACTAAAAATACATTCCTAGGTTTACCAAGTAACCGCTTGAAGAAAAGAATCTTAAGAGAAACTTATTCTTAGTTCAGAAAAACAATGGGGGAAGGATCAATGTTAAATGTTTAGCAATCAAATCAGCCAATATATTTTGTTTTTACAAAAGGTTAATTTATCATCTTGGTTAAATACAGATAAGACAGTGATATATACTAGCATGTATTTTGATGAGATTCTCATAAAACACACACAAAAATATACAAACAGTTCACAGAGATCAAAGTTAAATGTACAATGCTAAAAATATTTCAAGTACTGCTTTTTGTAAATATAAGGCACTCCACTGAGGTGTAAACTTACCAGCAGTTTCCCCATTCGTACATTGTTCCTGGCTGAAAAAAAAAGTTTATTTTTGAACATTAACACAAGCAAAATGTAAGGTTCAATGTAAAGGCTATTTACAAAGGACAGTTAAGATCACCCTACGGAAATATTTTGTGGCAGCATACTTCCACTCTGCTAGTCAGGTAGACCGTTTCAGCAACATTGGTCTACATGGCCTTTGAAGCAGACCTTTTTGGGTAGAAACAACCCACAGGGCTGGTGAGGCAGTTTACCAATCTCTGGTTGTGGAGGCATACAACATATTTCCAGCTGCCTTTACTTTCTTCAATTAAAGCTTTCTTCAATCAGACCCATAAGAAAATTATGAGCATTTAGAGCTGGGTCAACTCTTCAGATTCTTAGAAAATTATGAGCATTTACCGGGATTAGAGCATAAAAGTTTTAAGAATGGGCACTCAAAATGCCATAATTAAGTCAATAAATAACTTCCATGGATATATCACATTCAAAATAAATCCTATGTACCAACTTAACGGCAGTACAGGAAAAAAAGAGAGAAAAAGTAAATATACAAACTTTTAGTGTATAGCTCCTGAGCTCATAAATATGAGTTGGCTCCCTTGGTTGAATGGGCGGCCAAAAACTGAAAGCTAGCAAAATCTGATTGCGACGAGAGCGCAGCATCATGTTTCTCTTTTTACGAAACTCCAAGAAATCCTGTAAAAAAAATATTTTTTTATTGTGCTGTTCTTAAAAAAAATCAAATCTTTAACAATTTTTTTAGTAACCTTAAGAAACTTAAAATTTTCTACCCAGGAATAAACATGATTAAATTCAATTAAGCGAGAGTTAAATTAATTACTATATATTAAGTTACAAGTAAGAAAGAATTATATGAGTCAAATTTAATGAAACTGATCTATATATTTTGGAACCTGCTCTAAAGAATGGGTACTCAAAACTCCATAATTAAGAGCTCCTCGATAAATAACTTCCATGGATAAACAAAATTTGCCAATTAAACTGAAACTTCCCTAAAATGAGTGACTTTTCCATTACATGAAAAATTAGCAGACTTACCGCATCTGTTCTGTATATAGTGTTGGCTTTGTTTAAGACAGGATATCCACCAGAATAAGACCATAAGTGCACTGAGTGATGAGAAAAAAAAAGAAATTTAAAATTTGTAAGATTTTTAAATAATATAAGAATTCGGGAGCATCAACATTAGATCCATTTAATCTATTTGAGTTTCGATGCAACGGAAACTTGTGAGTAGTTCTTTAACCACAAACTACCAAGTGCATTTGTTCTGTGGAGTAGGGACAATTTCAGTCAGTATGATACACATCCATGAAATGCAAAAAAAAAAAAAAGACAGCTTTTAAGGTCAATATTATAAGTATACCATTTCCTTAAGCATAATGGACAAGGTATTAGGTGGATGAATATGGAAAATGCCCCCCCCCCCCAACCCCACACAATCAAATTACTACAATACAAAATATAAAGAACACAGTGGATATTTTAAAATGCTCCAAAATTATTAACAGGCAGATCAAGTGGAATCCACAAGGCAAGAGAAAAAGAGGCCAGCTGATCAAAACAGCTGGCGACGCAATTTAGAGGCAGACATTGTATAAGGATGGGTTGCAACAGGGAACGAAATAGAAAAGTTAGCCCAGGATAGAGGACTCTATAATTGGCAGCCCATACCCCAATATGGGGTAAGGTAGTAAGACCAACCTGCTTCATCCTGATCCCCAATCTCTACAGTGAAGCTTCCCACCAATTCTGCACCAGTGTCTTTGTCTTTCATAAGCTTCTGGAAAGTACCACTGAAAAACAAAACATGATTTATATATAAGATAACCATCATCTGTATGGCACTCATCAACTAAAGAAAACATTACAAAAATTAGGACAAATTCAGAAAAAAAGCTACAAGGTTCATTACTAGCGAATATTCACAACTGACAAGAGTAACACCAATAGTTAAATCACTTAGCCTAGAAACACTTGATGACAGAAGGGCAATGAGTAAGAAAGTAATAATATAAAAGGCATTAAACTCTAATTTAGAAATACAACACAATAACAACCTGTTGCAATGCTCAGATAAACATAATGACAAAAACACTTTCCTTATCCCTTATGCAAGAACAAATAAAAGGCATTTGCATATTTAAGAACTGAATTTGTACCAGTATTTATGTATTAATTTATATTTACTTACAATTGATTAATATATTCCTCCATATATTCAGGCTTAACAGCATGAACTGAAAAAAAAAGAAAGAAAATGTACATTATAAAAAAAAAAAATCTTATACATGGAACCCTCGCTACTTCACAACTTCACAGATTTTGTTCATTATATTATATGAGAAAATCCTTACTGTTTTATTGCTATACACTTGTGCCTGTGTAATGTATGTATATAATGTAGATATCTGTACATTACTGTAAAGGGTGGTTTGTTAACCGTACGTAAAGTGAGGGTTTTAAAAGTCTGAATACGTGTTAAATAAATACTGTAAATATGGTGTCCCTAATTCATGGATTTTAACGAGGGTTCACTGTAATAACTAACTACTGGTTCTATACTGATGCCAATGAATTTAGTCGATACTTTAAAGAGGCAAAGTGGTGATAGTCGGGGGAAGAACATGGGGTTACTATATATGTTTCACCAGGGTGAGCCATCATCATCACTTCCCTGAACACTTATGGGTAGACAACCTTTCGTGGAAAATACAGTTGATTTGGTATATTGTGCTGTCTAGATAAACCTATTGGCATGCCGTGAGGTGGCTAGTCTCGGACAGGATTTTTGCCCCCCCCCCCCCCCCTCTCTTGATCCACCCATTTATAATGTTACACCCTGGACTTAAGAGCCTGAAGGCTTGTCTGTTTTATTTTAGATATACAAGACCAATCAAATAAGCATTGCATTATAGCAAACCTCCAGGGCTGCCGCTCCTCTGTTTTTTGTACTTGGAATTGGTAAATAGTATGCCTAAATAGAAATACTCAGATTTGGTAGGCCTAATCAGTGGACATTGACAACTCTGTTAGGCCCTTAGTGATGTCCTTGGTGATCTAGAAATCTTCTTATTTTTTCTTTCATGACATGATTTGTGACAGATCCAATATTTTAATGCAAGTATCCAATGATTGTTATCACAATATCTCAATACGCACGTCATATGATATATCAATCGTGATTGCATATTTTAAATGTTAGTTAGCCTACATTAGTTAGGCTACATTTCAACGATAAAGCACTCAAAGATTCAAAAGAGTTTGATTTAAGCTGTTAGATTTAAAACTGACTCCAGACTTACACTGCATCTCATAAACAATTTCTTTGCTAGATAAAGCCATGGAGTGAGACTGTTCAGGCTGTGCAGTTTTTCTAAGTTTGCTAAACCATCCTTTCGTGCCCTCATCATCAGAGTCATGCCCTTTCAGTAAGGCTGCCGATGTATGCACATATTGAGATCTATGGAAGATTTATCATAACATATCATTAATTGACTATGATTATTTTTTTTAAATGTGAAAAAAAACGTGTATTTAAGAATGCAATGTCAATGTTTATTTTACGAATTTGCACTACTTGGTACACAAAGGTCAAGGTCAGTAAGAAGCCCAAGAGAAAATATCGTAAACAAACTTTTCTATCAGCTATTAAGCATTTATGCTACACCAAATATCTGTTTTAATGTAGTTCTTAAAAGCAAATCGTAACGTTTAAGTAATATAATATTTCTAACCTTATGGTTAACGACAAGGGTTTATTGAACGCAGCAAAAGCATTACTTGGGGTGCAGCTCCGAACAGTTCTGCAAAAGGCAGCCATTTTCTTAGTTTATAAATAATCTCCTCAAACGTTTAAACTACTCAACATAATGCATTATGATAAGTAAGCTAAATACAATTGAAAATACTAAAGAAAACTTATATGAATTTTAAAATGATAAATGAGTGTTACTATTGTTTAATAGTAAGCAAAATAAACTTTCAAAATTAGTTATTGAGACTTTAGAGAGTATGGAATACAAATATTTGTCTTCGTATCTACGCAAAACAAACAATTATATATAGGTCTAGACGAGCAGTTGTGCCCGTCAAAATGACGGAGAAACGATTGATTACAATTGTGTGTTTTTTTTAAAGAGAAATAAAAAATGACAAACAATATTACAATAAAAACTGAAGTGAAAACGTTTCTTTCGGAATTTAGTTTTGTTATTTTTTATTCTTTAAAGGTAGCCTGGCCCTGAAACATGCATACGAATTGTTGCTGTCAAGCTTCTGACTTCTTATCAAATAATATAAAACAAGCAATAATACTATCAAGAGGAAAAAACAAACACAAATACCAAACAGTAAAAAAGTATATAATACAAAAAGTAGACAATAATATTTCGCACTACGGACGGGAAAACCCAGTCCCGAAAAACACCATAATGTGAAAGCATTTCAAAGGGACATCATTGTGAAATGGCGCTCACCTTAGAACATGTACATACTTTACAAACTCATACGGTGATTAGTAATAGGCCTACGTTTACTAAAAAAAAAATAACGAATTAAGCAATAGGCCTATTGTTTATATGATAAAAATTTCTTTTGGAGAACGTTTCCAATTTATATACATTTAATTTTTGTGCCGATCGGTCAAACGGCATAGGCTAGGACCCAATATAAGAGGACCAACATATAAAACATTTATAAATATATAAACAAACATATACATTATTATAAACAAATTATGTAGGCCTACATTGATAGATTTATAATAAAATAGTATAGTCCTATATTCTAAATTTATTAAATATTCTCATTGTAATAAAAAGAAGGGAAAATAGTAGGTATAGAATTGACAAACTAAACCTAACACACCACAGACGTATTCAATTGTTTGTTTGTTTTTTGTTGTTTGTTTTTGTAGGCCTAAGTGCATGTTGTCGCCTTTTCTATGATAGGTAGATATATAATAGGTTCTAGATCAGGGGATCGGCAACCTAAGGTACGCGTGCCAAACTTATTGGCAAGCAGAGCGATTTTCAATGGCACGCGAGCGACCTCCAAGAGTATTTTTTTATTGATGAACAAAAATCATTTTCCGGTATGAATGAGGAAAACTGACTGTTAAAGCCGATGTTTCTGAATGACAGAGCGACACATTTCAGTGAGTTGAACGCATTGACAAAGACGGCGGGGTCAAATAGCACTTGAATGGTTAGGAAAATCATCTGCTATTCGAAACTGCTAGGTATTCACTTTACCTTCAGCTTTTGGTTCAACTTACACTTGTGAACATTATTTATTGCACATAAGAACTGTTTAAGCATTTAAAGAGGTCGAGGTCACTTACACTTCACTACTCAGAAATGACTAAATATGTATCTGCCATCACTGCCTTCATAAATTAGCAAAGAGAATTCAAGATAAGACGCTCATTAATAGACAGGCCTATAGGGCGTTTGCGATCCCGTGACAAAAAGCACGTGATTTGTGTTTACTTTGAGTAATGGTGTACAAGTAAATATGGCCGCTGTATTAATAAAGTTTCATATAGGCTCAAGCTTTTTTTAAATGATGTGTTGTGTTTTAAGTCTTATTAAGATTTAAGCTGTATTATGTACGTTAAATAAAATAGGCTTTTTTATTATTATCATAGACATAGATCATAGACGATGTGAGCCTAATAGTGACTTGACTAGATAGCCTATTCACCAACAATATCACTTGACATCGTAGCCTAGCCTACGAAACATTAAAAGTGTAGGCCTATAAAGTGAAATTGAAAGTGTAAATAGGTCTAGCCGGCCCTAGCCTAATCACATTAATCAATTAATCTACATTACTACTATTTACCTCCATATTTTTTAGTAGGATAGCCAATATTCAGATGTGAATTTTGCATGATAAAGAAGTAATTTACTTTCACCACGTTACGTTTGTACCTCAATTGGGTTCTTTATTTACACAAATACGTCACTAAAAACCTAAGCCACGCCCACTAAGAACGCTCTATAGACTAATTATATTTAAAAGAGTTTTTATGCTCATCTTCTATAATTAAACATAAATATAGCGCAAGTAATTCTAAAACGAATTTTGTCACTTCTCAAAACTCCTAGTTTGGATGGACACAGAAAGAAGTACCTGTGAGTGCGCTCATTTTAGTCAGTGGCGCCTTCTTTATGGAACAGTCTATCTCAGACACTGAGAGAATCTGGGACAAGTGAAACTTTTAAAAAGGACTTAAAGACCTTTCTCTTTGGCTAATACATCTGCCACTGCAAATCACACCAAGAGCGAACCGAGCATGCTAATTTAATAGCATGGATAGAAGCGCTATAAGAAATGCCCATTCTTATCTTATCTTATTGCATAATTTATTTTGAAGTCCGTGTCCCACTTAGGTCTATAAAAAATCTTTAAGTTAATTAATAATTTATACCCCTTAAATACCGTGGACGTCACATCGACGTCATCATTTTCGCACACTTAAATACCGAGGACGTCATACTGACATCATAAATAAATAAAGAAATGGTAAAAATATGCAAAGTTAGCAAATATTGATTTTAAAAACGTTCGGTAGTTAAAGGGAATAAGTTTCTAATAATGTTTACATAGGCCTACTAAATGATTTGTTTAGAAGGAAATAACAGCACACATTTTTTTTATAAAGATAGGTTTTATGTCATTAGGCCTATATGTAGGCCTATCCCTCCCTCTCGCCCCACCCCAACTTCCACACCCTCCTCGAACTAATAAAACATGTTGTTTATTTTCTCTGGATGTCCTTGATAACCAGTCTATAGACTTTCTATTGTGGAAGGGTACACGCCTAATCGCAGCACCGAGACTCCCCGAACAATGCCGAGCACACCAACTGTTGCACAGTCGTATTAACCAATGGCCGTGAACATCAAAGGAGAAACAGCAGCTCTACTACATCTGGGCTGGTCGTAGTGCATAGGGGCAGACGGTGCTATATAGCCCGCACATTCCCCCACACTTACATCACGCGTGTGCAATAAATAGACATTGTCGCCCTCGCACACAGTCTCGTTCATGGTTTTGTTTCAATTTCGTAAAGGAATAATAATAACACGTTTCCAAAATGTTTAACAAAAAATAGAAGTTTTTTTGGAGATATGTTTCTAAGCTTATAAAGAGTTTAAGATGTATAATGTGTGTATATGTATGTATAAGATAAGATAAAGAGTTGTATTTCATAATTCAAAATGTATATCTATGGATTATGTTTTGTTTTTAATTGAATATGACAATTGTTATAAAGTAAAAAAAAAGGGGAAATTATTGTAAGGACAAGGAATACATTTTAAAACAAAAGTAATGGTAAGTTTTAGTATCTTAGGTCAACTTAATATTTATTTTTATAAGGTGTTTCTTTGTTAGCGCTTTTAAAATCATGTGGAGTTTACGAAAAAATCTCATTACAAGAGAGATTTAAACAAAAGCAGAAACACTTTCTCTCTTCACAAGTAAGTGTCGTCGTGCAAGGAATGGGTTGCCTGAACTTGTAAAGAAAATCAAGAACTTAAAGGCATGTTTAAACATATTTACATTTTAAACCTTTGAAAACAGTCTAGACACAAAGTTGACAGACGTTCCTTCTAGATTCTAGATAAAAGATTATTACGTTCTAGGCAGGGCCCCCACAAGCCTATGTAGCGCCCCAGGGCAAACGTCTCAGCGACGCCCCCTTGCATATTGTAACTGCTTTGCATGCGCTTAATTAATTATTAGGATTAAAGAAATTTTAAAAGGAAATTTTTATTAAGAATACTCTTCAAAATGAATTTCAAGCTGCAGATTAAACAACTACATCAACATTTTCCGTGTATAAAACAATTTGTGTGTAAATAAATAAGAAGTTAACTTCTACCATGTTTATTCTTTATTCCTTTTGTTCACAATTTGAGTTTCTTCAAATTTTATTTCCCCCCTTCAACTCTCCTAAAATTTATTTCTGATATGAACTTAGGTTATATTTGTCGCCCCACTAGAAGTGTCGCCCCCGGGCATATGCCCCCTCAGCCCTCCCCTTTGTAAGGCCACTGGTCATAGGCAGGTATTGGTCAGCGTCTGGGCTAGAACCCGAACGGCTTTGTGGACAGTCCGATGTACTAACCGCAGGACCAGCCGCCTCACAAGGAACACAATGACATGTAATTTACAGTATAGGAGATTCTCGACACGTCTAAATTAACCCTTCCTGTACCGACCTACTTCTATCTATGCTGCCTTCAGTTCCGCTATATACGCGCCCGGGACTGTAAGGGTTAAGCATGCTTTACTGTTTAAACGAATCCACTTCAAAAACTAAATGTAGAAACTATAACATGAAATCAGCAAAAACATTTCTTTTTTAAATACCCAGATCACAGACACAATTACTCGCTTATGTAG
This sequence comes from Anisus vortex, assembly GCA_949126835.1. Classification (NCBI taxonomy): domain Eukaryota; kingdom Metazoa; phylum Mollusca; class Gastropoda; family Planorbidae; genus Anisus; species Anisus vortex. Next base: position 35,020,768 of record OX421504.1, read on the forward strand.
ATAAGTGATTTCCCCTTTCCCACTATTCATTTTGGCTTCAATTTGCGCATACACATTTAATATAGAGGCGCTATCCATTCTTTTTATAGATCAGTGGACGCACCACACACACACACATCCTCAAGTCTAGGAAACGATACACGCAGTGCGTTTCATCGCCAGCTAAAATCACCCAAGCCTTTATTATTAGAATCTGATCTTTTTGATAATTAAATATCCAACGCTCGGTAATTGGACTCACTTGTAAGACCTAAAGACATGATAAATTCTAAAAGTTACTTTATATAAGCACATCTCTTGGTATGACAGAGTTAATTTACGTGTCTTCTTCTAGCTGGCATTTAAAATGCCTTCAGACGCTCATTTACCGAAGGTCCTGCGTTCGAATTCTGGTGAAGGCTAAGTTTTTTTTCCCTGGAACCGAGGGTGTCCCTGAGTTTACCCAGCTCTGGTGTGTACCTGACATTAGTTGGGGTAAAGTAAAGGCGGCTCGGCATTGTGCTTTCCACACAATCATCTAATATGCCCTGGCCAAAGAAACTGGTGAACGCTGCTGCACCGGCCCTATGATCCTATTTGGTTCGAAGGTTACTTTACTTACTGATTGAGCATCTGGGTGAAATATAATTCGGGAAGGGGGGGTGAGGGGTCAATCAGTCAAATCAGCATTTTCGATCCATAAAACACTACAAGTGGTGGAAAGGGGGCGGCTTGGCTACTAACCAGCCAGCCTCCCCCTCCCAAATCACCTTTTTTCCCTATGAGATGCCGCACCTAATGTGTTCGAATTGTATTTAGATTTCGATGCTTTGCGGTGAAGTCAGTTGCACCCTGCCTCTCTGCATCACAGCACGGCCCGTGGTCGCAGTGGTCTAGGTGGTCTAGTTCACATTGCCATTCGGAAAGTGTTGTGTTTGACTCCATTTCGTCGCCAGTTTTTTTTTCTTGTCTCGGCACTGGAAAAGGCTCGTGAGTCTAACCAGCTCATTTGAGTACCTGCACTTCTGTACCCATAACCTCAACGCTGTCGAAGTGTGAAAAAAACCACCGATACGTTTACATTAAGAGAACACCTGTGGGACAGCCACTCAATGTAAGCAGTGGCCACCAGAAACTAGTAGACAACCTTATATAGAAACTTCATCATAGTTTAATAGTAGGCCTATACTCCCAATCCCCCCCCCCTTTTTTTTTGCAATCATCTCGAGGAGCAAATTGCAAGATGTTTCATGTCTCGCAACTTCCACTCCAATCCAATCCATTCCTAAATTATTATTGTTTTTTTTTTGTTTTTTTTTTTTGCGAATGTTCCCAAAGATAACTTTTGTGGAATGTTCTTCTTTGCGGGATAACATATCAAAGTGTAGCTATAACTTATCACATTACTTGAACTTCTATACATTGTTGCCCTTCATCCACATTTCAGGCTGAGCTCGGTGAAAGAGGCGATCCTTCTTTAGATGCTGGATCGAACACAAGCTAAGCGAGGACTCCCCTTCCCCCTCCCCCCCCCCCCTTTCACCGATCCATACTTTAGTCAAGGTAAGTCAACCTGTTACATCACCGGCATTATAGAGGTGACCTTATAATCCCCCCCCCCTTTTTTTTTTCACACACCATGGGTAAAATCAACGGTTCAATAATGTATTACTGAAAGTATGTTATTGTCGGCCTATGTAGTTATGTGTACGAGGTTTTTTTTAAGGGGTGGGGTTTACGAAGGTTGCTTACTTTCATTCACACAGACCTTAAATCCAGCGGGCACACCACGTCGGATCCGCGGGGGGGAAAAACGTGATTTCCACGCGTTTTCGTGGTTTTCACGTTGTTTCTTCGGCGATACGACGTGGTGTGACCGCTGGGTTAATGCTCCCTCCCAATCACGCACACGCATACACATCAGTTATTCCTATTTTCCTAGTCTTTTATATCTTTTTACCTATTTCTTTCCTGTCGTCTCTTATTTCTTTCCTTATTGTTTTCTTTTAGGAGTTGTCCATTAATTATGTCAACACAATTGGAAAGAAAAAAATGGGGAGGGGGGGGGGAGGGTTTTTAAAACGCTTCACAGGTGTTGACAAGTTGGGAAAAGGGGGAGGGGGTTGCCAAAGCTTTATTGGCGTTACAAAAAAAAGTTACATCAGTAGGCCTATATTAAACGTATAATCAAACTAGTAGGCCTATAATGTGTTATACAGTGAAAGTCAATGCCTGCACATGTTGCAAGTTAAACAAGGAAAAAAATGTCGAAAGTAATAATTCACTTGAAGTCTTATTCAGTAAAATAAATAATTGTTAACTTTTTTGCTGGGGTGGGTAAAGTTTAATGGACATAAACTACTACTAAGTTAGCCTTTAATTAAAAGATTGAAATTTTTTTGGCAAGTTTATATATATATATATACATACATATTATAGATATAGAGAGAGGGGTGGGGTGGGGAGAAAGAGCAAATTCGCCCTTAAACTTGCTGACATGTTTATTTGGGGTGGGTAAAGTTTAATGGACATAAACTACTACTAAGTTAGCCTTTAATTAAAAGATTGAATTTTTTTTGGCAAGTTTATATATATATATATATATACATACATATTATAGATATAGAGAGAGGGGTGGGGTGGGGAGAAAGAGCAAATTCGCCCTTAAACTTGCTGACATGTTTATTTGGGGTGGGTAAAGTTTAATGGACATAAACTACTACTAAGTTAGCCTTTAATTAAAAGATTGAAATTTTTTTGGCAAGTTTATATATATATATATATACATACATATTATAGATATAGAGAGAGGGGTGGGGTGGGGAGAAAGAGCAAATTTGCCCTTAAACTTGCTGACATGTTTATTGGACAACTAAAGGGGGCACGGTAGCCGAAGGTCCCGGGTTCGAATCCTGGTGCAGGCTAGGACTTTTTCCCGGGTCTGGAGGGTGTCCCTGAGTCTACCCAGCCCTGATGGGTGGGTACCTGACATTAGTTGGGGCGGCTGTGCATAGTGTTGGCCACACAATCACCTAGTATGCCGTGGCCACAGAAACTGGTGAACGCTGCTTCATCGGACATATGGATCAATTCGGTCCGACGGTTACATTACTTTTTTTTTTACTTTACATTTCTTAAGTTTCCTTTTCTTCGTCTCTTTAGGTAGCAACATCTTATTTTCACCATTTTTCTTAGCTTATAATATCTACTAGATTTTTCTTGTTTTTGTTCGTAATCATATCTCTTTCTTTTGCGAAGTAATTTTACTTTTCTTCTTAACCCTTTCCCTCCTAACTTTTTCCCTATTCCACTTCCATGCTAAATAGTTTCTTTCCTTAGTAACTAATTTTATGTTTCCTTAACTTCTGTTCTTAGTCTTTATCGCTCCCCGCGGAGCATAAGGCAGCAACATAGTTCCGCCAGGCCTCCCTATCCTGGGCGAGCCATCGGATTTCATGCCATGTTTTATTGGTGGCCTTTGCTTCCTCGTCCATTGTCCTCCTCCACGTTCCCATTGGCCTTCCCCTTCGTCTTTTTCCTGGTGGTGTCCATTTCAATGCGCTGCTTAGGAGCCTCGTTTTGTCCATGCGGAGGATGTGACCCAGCCATCTTCTTTTCATGATTTCTTCGATACTGAAGTTTATTCCAGTTCTTTGGCGGACTTCAATGTTGGAGATGTGGTCCTCCAAGCCGATCATTAGTATACGTCGGAGACATCTACCTTCAAACCCTCTAAGGCGGCCTTTAATTTTGGTATTGGTCTTCCAGGTCTCTGCAGCATAGAGAAGGACTGAGCGTACATTTGACTTGTATAGTTTCAGTTTTGTTCTTAGTTGCAGAGAGGATGACTTCCATATCTTCCTTAACTTATTTCTCTCTATTTTTTTTTTTACAAGACTATTTTTACATTTATCTTAAACTATTTCTTTTATTTTCTCAACTCCTTTCTGATTTTTTTTGTTGTCATTGACCTATGACCTATTACATTTCCTTGATTGATTGCTTGACTTTTCTCAGCAAACATTGTAAATGGATATATAATTGTCCCCGCTTTGTTTTTCTTCTGCTAGTATTTTAAGAGCGTTGATGGTACTTGGGTTATTAAAGCCGATATTTTATTGTTGTTGTTATGTGAGCGTGCGCGCGCGTGGTCATGGCATCGCACAAATGCAAAACGCCACTCCAACAACCGGCGACGGATGAACAAAGGAACATTGTACCCACATAATACACATTCAAAGAGGGGGGGGGCATACAGTTTGAGTTTTAAAACTTTTCTGAAATGATTTAGATTTGCAATATTTAAATGATTTTCTGATTAGCAATAAAGTATCTCCACTTGGACCAAATGGGCCTATAGTGTCATAAACGCTGTTTTCATCAGTTTCAATGGCCCAAGTTTTACGATGTGATTGTGTGGCCAGCACAATGCCCGTCCCTTATACTTTCCCCAACTAGTGTTTCGCACCCATCAATGCCGGATAGACTCAGGACATCCTCCAGACACGGCGGTGTCATAGGAACTCCAAAATCAGACGAACATACTTTTACTTGAATGAAGATCAGAATTTCAGGGTAAAAGTAATATAACCGGGGTGTTCACCAGTTTCTGTGGCCTCGGCATACTAGGGGATTGTGTGGCCAGCTCCAATGTCCAGCCACGTTTACTTTACCCCAACTAAAGTCAAATAAGCTTCCTCAACAGAGCTGGGTAAACTCATAGACACCCTTCAGACCTGAGAACAAATTCTAGCCTTCAACAAGATTCGAACCCAGGACCTTCGGTACGATGGCACTCTGCCCACCTGGCCACCAATTGTTATGAAACGATAACGGAAATAATTTATAAGACACGATAGATAGTGTTCTGTGAAAATCCTCCTGAAAGGAATACAAATGGAGAAATGAACTCTGGTTATATTCAGGCTAAAACATAACATTATAATTCTTTAGTTTTAAGTCTTCCTTGCGCCACTGGATCTTATTATTAAGCATAATGGTAAATTTTGCTTGTGACAGTAAAAGTGACCATATAATTGAGAGTTTGTAAATGACTGTGTAACTATGTCATGCCACTGGATGGGCAACATAATTGTAAAATAATGGTCCGTGACGGTAAAAGTGACTATGCATGTGACTGTGAATGTGTAATTGACTGTGTTTAACTATGTACTGACTGAAACTTAGCGACACACAATGAACTGTATTATTGTAATGTGTTGACTGAACTTAGTGACCTGATATCCCTGTGTTGTTATATGGACTGACTTGGTGAGTTGTGTGTTACTAATATCTTGTTTGGCTTAACCCTTCCCGTACCGACCTACTTCTATCTATGCTGCCTTCAGTTCCGCTATATACGCGCCCGGGACTGTAAGGGTTAATGACTGAACTCCGTGAACAATAACATTACAGCAAATCTAGTTGTTACACAAACCAGCATAGGACGCAATACTCGTCTTTATACAAGGAGCGTCTGTAATGTATAAGATATAAAAGAAGAATTGTAAAGTCCAAGGGTCGGCAACCTTTTGCTGACAGTGTGCCAAACTAGGATTTCTAAACCATTCAGCGTGCCAATAGCCTTAAAGTCAACATGCTCTATTATACTTGTGTTCTTATTTTTTATAAGACAATTAATTTAACCCCGTGGCAAGACCAAAGCCAAAAGCAAAGGAACTCTATAGAGAAAACTGTTAAAACGTTTTATATTTTAAATATATAAAAAAATAACGTGTTTGTGATTATCATTCTTTTTAATGTATTTATACCAAATACAAATTTTATTACCAAACTTTCACAATTATGGTAACTATTTTTGTAAACATCATCATTTGGTTGTCAAGATAAGGATCTAGCACTGCTAATATTGATTATAACATTTTGTTCTCAGTATAAGTGAGATTTTCTTTATTTAATTTTTGTTAAGTTAGATTAGATGATTTTTTGAATAAACTAACATTACACGGAATTGATTCGTAGTAAACATACAAACTGAGTAGTTATTGTGATGTTTAAAATAATGTGCATATAATTTTTGAGTCATATAATATTTATTTAATTTTCAACTACTTTTTACAGTTTGGTCATTATAAAGTTATAAGTTTTAGACCGTTTATTATTTTGTACAAGAAAAATAAGAAACAAAATATTTAATATTAGAAATATTGCCGCAAATAAAACGGGTAAATTATCTCCATTTAATTAAAAAAGAGTTTAAATTTTATTTAATAGTGATACCAAACAAGTTATGTTTTGTAATATAACAAATATTAATGACTAGACTAATTATTAGTAATTTATATAAATCCAGCATTATTGTATTCATTACAAGACTTAATTATTAGAGGTTTAAAATTAATTTACTTTAAACAGTTGTAAATAAACATTTCCTGCATAAATTGTTTGTCCATTTATCTTTTAAACATTAATAATTACAACAATTGCATAATATAATGCTATTAAAGTAAAGTACCCTTCGGACCAAACTGATCATAGGGCTGGTGAAGCAGCGTTCACAAGTTTCTGTAACCACGGCATAAAGCCCATATTTTTTTCAATGTTTAAAATTCATCTAGCTGCGTTTTAAAATCGCCAATATCCCTCCACTTAAAAAAAAACAAAAAAAAAAAAACTACCGTACATCTAAGAAGGTTGTATTAAGATCGAGCCATTTAGGCTTGATGAGGTATGAAAAAATGAGTCTATGAATGTGAAAGTCTTGCAATTGTTTAGAAAACTCCGCTGTGGGTGCTTCGATGTGTTTTTGAAAAAGCCCAACTTTCTATCTTAATATACACCTTAAATTAGGGAAGTACATGTAGTTAAATGTTTTGAAATTGATTTTACTCAAGATATATGCAAATCTATTCCAGTGGCCATTCAGTTCAATAGCTGTTTGACTCCCGTCTTTTTAAATGCATTCAACTAAATAACACGGAAATATGTGGGGTTTTTTTTTCATTAATAAAGTACACCTCTTAGACGTCTCTTGCGTGCCATTGAAAATCGCTCTGCGTGCCAAGATTGGCACGCGTGGCTTAGGTTGTTGACTGCTGGTATAGTACTTTTTTACACGGGGCCAAGGATGCAGAAGTAATTCAAGAAGTTTTCACCTCCACCATCCTCCCTGCCGAGTTTAATTCAGGTATTTTGTTAAAATTTTGACCGTTAATTAAACGTTCAATTTTTAAAAAAAGGAGTTTAACAAACAATCGATAATACTAATCGCATGTAAACAGATGTTCTTATTGTTGGCCATTTCGTCACATTTTATTGCCCAAATGTGCTACACACCTTTTCAAGCTTTGTGTAAGTTACATTTTTTTTGTTTGAACAACATCAAAACAAGAAATCAGTTACAATCTCATTCAAACAACTCTGTTTCGTCTGAACTCAGTAGTGACGTGTGTTCTCCCCCGCATAGTTCATAGGATTTTTTAAAGGGGGGTGGGGTGTAATTCACGTGTAACTCCACCTCCCCCTTTCTCTGTCTCTATCCGAGGTTTCCTATAATACTATAGTTATTATGTGAGCCTATTTTAAAAACAAAACCTAAAGCAGAGGTTCTCATACTTTTAACATAATTTCTTGACTGAAGGGCCTATATAGAATTTATGTTTCTGATGGGTCACGGTACGGTACTTTAAAAATGTACCATACAAATTAACTATGTTGTTATATCACCTAAATCAGGAGTTGGGAACCTTTAGTGTGCCAAAGTATGTGTAGTATAGTGCCCGCCATAAAACAAGTTAGTTTGGCAGCACGAAGTTGGCAGGACCGTAAAAAAAAAAAAAAAGGCGCATTGTACAGGTCAGCCCATTTGATTTCACACAAAGACGAGACCCAACGCTGTCGTCGTGTCTGATGCCCTACCTTTGTTGTTTTTAAGTTTTCAACCTTATTCTGTTTGGTCATCCCGTTTTGGGTACCTGTTTTGCTTTATAAGAATAAATGCTTGTTGGGTGTTTTGCCACCAAAGCAAAGAAATCAAACTGTCGAATTACTGAGTGAAAGGCTGATTGTTAAACCCACCACATATATGTTTTCTAATTTATTCAGCGTGCCAACAGACAAAAAGTCATCCTGCTCTATACTTGAAAATTCTTCTTAGGGGTCTTCCGCGTGCCATTGAAAATTGCTCTGCGTGCCAAGTCTGGCACGGGTTCCATAGGTTGCCGACCCCTGACCTAAATCATTGATGTTTATTTGGGTTAGATTAATATTGATAATCATCGTGAGACCATTACAAGTGTAGTATGTGTTAGAAAAAATAATGCAATAAACCTTTGAGTGAGATAAATTTTAACTGTATCACGGAGATGACTTGTAATATTAAAATAAAAAAAATAAAAAAAAAAAACACTGTACAATATCATTTTAAAAAAAGTTGATACTAAATGATATGCGTGATGAAAAGGTCAGAAGGTCAGTCTCAATTTGGTTCACAAGAGTACGACCAAAATATTGATACCATTTTTGTGTGTTGCTTTGTTGTGTTTTTTTTTCAAGAAAAAAGTTATGCAGAAAGAGAGAGAGAAAGTGCGTGGTCTGACCTTCTTGACATCATACTATCTTAGATAGGGTTTCGGAAATTTCGAGACGCCGTATTTCTGATGGTGAAAAAAATGTTGGTATTTGAAAACATGCCGGAATAAAGAATGACCTTAATAATTATGGACAGTCCCTTTAAACCATTTTCTTATAAAGTTTCTGAGTCGGTATTTCTCAGTGTAATGCGGGTTGTCTTTAATAATCATGTTTATAGTTAATTGTCCCACACTTGGCAGTATTATTACTTTACTGCTTTGAAAATCACAGTTTCCTCATTTCGTATCATTACTTCTGTTGTTTGTTTATTGATGCAAAATGTAAACATAACCCGCAGTTCAAAGGTCGATCAATTCTTACTAATTCCAACTCTGTTTCGTTTACTTTGTATTTGTTGCCTTGTTTTTTTGTTTGTTTTAAATTTAAAAATTCAAACCATTCCAGAATGGGCGAGAAAGTCATTGACCAATCGGATCAAGGCTTTGGGCGTGACATACACCCTGGCGCGTTGGGCAGCTGTAGGGACGTGGTGGTCCCGGCTTCCGACGAGAATCTGCAGCTGGTGGTCTCCGGCAAGACGTACCGGGTAGCCAGGTCGGCTTTAATGAGCTTGCCGGAGACCAGGCTCGGCCACCTGGCGCTGCACCACAATCCCGGCGACGGCGGCAGGAAGTATCGCTTTGAGAGGAACACCAAGATGATCAACCCGATCCTGGACTTGTACAGAACTGGGGAACTCCACATCCCGGGAGACATGTGCGGCTTGGCTATCAGCCGTGAACTTAGGTAGGTCGCAGAGCCCACATAAGCCTATGTAGCGCCCCAGGGCAACTATTTTAAGTAACGCCCCCTATTATACTGTAACTGCTTTGCTTAGTGCTATATTTAGACTATATTTGCCGCCCCTAGAAGTGTCAGCCCCGGGCATATTCCCACATCTGCCCCTCCCCCATGTGAGGGCACTATGTAGGTGTAATCTTAATACGACTCTAATAGCAGGTGCTAGTGATCATCAGGGCACACGCACACACCAGCGGAATTCCACGACATGCCGCGGAATTACCCCGCGGGCACACCACGTCGTATCGACGGGGGAAAGACGTGGTTTTGCACGTGTTTTCGTGGTTTCCACGTTTTTTTTTCACCGCCGATACGACGTGGTATGCCTGCTGGGCAAGTACTTCGCTGCGGTGCCGCAGGATAACATAGGCCTAACAACTGCCCTGGAAACAATCAAATCTTAATATATTTCACTACAACTAGACTCAAACCTTGGATAAACGTAGGACGCAATACTTTTATGCATAGAAAGAACATCTGTAACGTGCAAGATAAGAACAAAAAAAAAAAAGCAGCGCAAAGTAGCCTTATAATCAAACAAACACCCATCATCACATCCTTAATGTGTCAAAATAGATAAACTCTATTTCATAACTCTTTGTTCGTGGACGAGTAATAGAATATACTGCGTCTGCAACGAAATAAGAATGTTTGCATAAAGTTGGCGGGAAATATCTGCAGCAGACACCACTGCGATAGGCTCATTCTCTGTCACAAGAAAATCAACAAGCATACAGTGCCGTTTTCTTTAACAATATACACACAAAGACAAAGACAATCGGGTTTCACGAATCATTTGAAAAGTGATTGAAATTCTGTGATTTAAAACACTGTTTATGAGAGCAGTATCTATCACAATATCTATCCACAAATTCATATATAAATCTATATATCTAACTATGATTTTATATATTTATTTACCTGTCATATCTACCCAACTATCTATCTATCTATCTATCTATCTATCTATCTATCTATCTATCTATCTATCTATCTATCTATCTATCTATCCACCAGGTATTGGGGCATTGACAACAGGCTGATCTCTGAATGCTGCTACAAGAGGTTCAAGGAGACTCTCCGCGAGGTCCTGGTCGTGGAGGAGCTGGACAACGCCATGAAAGTGGACAGTGTGGCCAAAGACAGCCTGAGTGGTCATATATGGCTGACGATGGAGAGGCCAGGTCACAGTTTCTGCTCATGGGCAAGTACATGAAATATAGAGGCTGCCATAATCATAGTCTGTAATGATGATATATAACCTTGGGTCATGAGTGCCAATGTTTGTTTCGGTTATCTTCCGTCCAGATTGTTACAAATAAGGTTTGCAGTTAAAAACTTATAGGGCTTAATAGAATAAAAAAAATAAGATAAAAGTATAGACAATAATAGGAACGAGAGAAAGATAGATAAACAGATATGGTAATGGTATGTATAGTTTTAGCCTTTTTATTAAAAAGAATATTTTTTTTTGTAACATAGTCGGAAGGAAGGGGAAAAACAGGAGAAAGAGAGATTGTGGGAAGGTGGGGGAATGGAAAAAAGGGGGGGGGGAGTTTTAGTTAGCCTTATGTCAAATCTTCTAGTATGCCGTGGCCACAGAAACTAGTGGAACGCTGCTTCACCGCCCCTGTGGATCAATTTGGTCCGACGGGACACTTTTACTTTTACTGTCCAAAACAATGATGATGTAGTTGTTACAACAGTGAAAATCACGGAATAAAGAGTTGGAGAGAAAGAGAGAGAAAAAGAGAGGTAGAGAGAGAGAGAGAGAGAGAGAGAGATAGAGAGAGAGAGAGGGGATTGAGTAGGAGTGAGGCAATTATAATTTGTGTAGTTATATTATTAAGATATTTGTTGAATGAGAAAGTGTGAGAGAGAGAGAGAGAGAAAGAGAGAGAGAGAAAGAGAGACAGAACGGGAAACAGCAATAGCTTTTGTTCATATTCTAATATGCTTATAATAGGCCTACTTTTGTCACAAAGACAAGCATCAATTATTAATTAATAAACAGATATAAGGCATGAAATTCTATAACCCTCACGTCTTCCTCATCTCTCCATGTATAAAAAAAAATAATCTAGGTTTGGTTTGGAGTGTACATGACTTTCATTGCGATGTCTATTGTGGTGGTGGCCGTGTCATCTGAGCGGAGCTTCCGTGTGTATAGAACAGGCCAGGCGCCGGCGAACGGCACACAGGAAACCTTGTTGGATAACCTTCTGAACAGTGACCTCTGCACCACCATCTTGGTGTTTGACGTGTGAGTTGCATTCTTTTTAAGACTAAAAATCAGCACAAACCCTTAGAACAAAGTGTTTTTTTTCGTATAGACTAGATCTAAATCTTTTATAGGCATGTTTGCTGTTTGCAGCACGCTCATAGAACGTCGTAAAGAACCTCTTGGTGGAAAAACAGAGGGAGTATGCCGTGGCCTCAGAAACTGGTGGAACGCTGCTTCACCGGCCCTATGGATCAATTTGGTCCGACGGGATTATTAATTTTGCAAACAAAAGGGTTAACCAAAAATAAATAAATAGAGGAAAAAGAAAACATCAACTGATAAATGTACACATTTCACCAACATCTGCTATTCTGGCTCGTTGTCGGTTTAGTGACAGTGCGCTCGGCTTTCCATACCCAAGGCCCCGAGTTGGCATTCTGGGTAACGCTAGGATTTTTACACATACCCCGGGTATCTGAGAGGGGAATCGTTTGTTTGCTATGTGTATATTCGCCCTCAATCTTGGCAGTTGGTCAATGGTCATTTAAAGCACTAATACAAATGTAAGACTCGACTCGACCACGGATGAGCGTAGGGCGCAATACTCTTCTATAATAAGCTTATACAAGATAAGATAACAAATAAACAAAAAATAATGCCCAGCGTAATATATGTCAAATCTATATGAGAATACACAGGCTGTTGCGGTGCGAGGCAAATATTTTCTGTGCTGTATGTTATGCCAATCACATAATATAATATAATGAAACAAGTAAAGAGTATCATGCTATAAAAAAACCGACCAATTAAATCGATAGTAATATCTCGTCGAGTGAACGTTAAATTGTTAATTTCGCCAGCTAGTAAATATTATGGAGACATCTGTTTTGCTTGCATAGCTGCCCCCCCCCCCCCTCCATCCCAATCTCTGTTTTGTTTATTCATAGCTTGGTTGGATTTCGAGGACTCTCTAATGCGACGCATTTTGTATTCTTAAGAGTAGGTGGTTCATCCAATGACGGTATACGCCTATTGTACAAGTTGCCTTGGACCATCTGCTCATCAAAACCCCACTAAAAACTTCTTTGCTGTAACAGTATCACTGCTAAGTTCTTTGAACAAACGATTTCAAGGCTGTAATTTGATCATACTTGGACCCCCGTGGGAGAAAAAAAACCAGGTCATTCTCTAGTGAGACGGCAACTTAGTCGGTTAACCAGTCCGTAGCTGTTGTATTCGAATCTATTTCAAACGTCGGTCTTGATTCTTGGTTATGTCCGAAGCAGGACGTTTGGGCGCCGCTGTTTTGGCGCTGGACGTAAAGGCGCGATGGAATGAAAATATATAACATCATTCAATAAACGCAATGTAACAGTTTCAATCGAGGAAAACAATTCAGTGGGTAGGTATTACCCTGGCCACACTATTCTCTTGCATGCAGTACTAGCTGCTTCATTTGCCTCCTTTTGGACCGAAACATTAACGACGACCGATCAACTGTTGACGGACTATATTATCTTTGGACATGCATGACTTCATGACTTTCACTTATCACGTATCTTGCTCCTTGAGCTCTTCGTGGATTACAATGGAAATATGTCCTTTTGTTTATAACATCTCATCATCATCATCAATCACTTGACCGTTGTGGTCGTTGTGGGGAGCGAGTGCGGACACCTCAGCGGACAACTTTCTCTACTTTTGCCTATCTTGAGCGGATGTCAATAGTTGAGTCAACTGCAGCCACGTCCAATACTTTACATTATCGAATCAGCATCTCCGCTGACGGCCTCTCCGACGTCCATCTTCTACCGTGCCCTGGAGGATTATATTTAACAGGCTATTGTGACGCAACACATGACCGAACCATGTCAGTTTGCGCCGTTTGATTGTTGTCATAATGTTTTCCTGATGGCCCTAAATGTTTTAAATGCTTATTTACCGTAACTTACTATGACAATGGAAACATAGAGTCTAGTATTGACTGAGCTTGTCTCTATAAAAAAAACAACTTAGTAAAAGGTTACGCTCTATTTACCACCTTACATAGGAAAAGGAGCAGGGCAGACAGCTGAACATAGTCATGGCATCATTTAAAAAGCAGTTAACGCCCTTTTGTTGTAACTTTAGTAAATACGCAATTAACAAGATTTAGCTTTAGTCCTATAGCGTTATTGGCAAAATTAATATCATTTTTTACTCGTAGCACAGACTTCGATCGTCCGTTTGGCCATGTTGAAATCTAGCTTCGTATTGTCCTTGCGTTGTTAACTATTATATTTTGTTTTTTTTATTACCACCTTCCTTGCATGAAATGAGTTATCTAAACAATAAATAATATGCATAGAACAGGAGACATTAATCGGCTGTACTTGCTTTCATAGCGTTCATCTCTCTTTTTATTGGGTAACTAATTCTGAAGTTATGGTTAAGGATTATTGTTTACATTGTTGTTCAGTGATTGATATGCTAACTCAGGGATCGGCAACCTTTTAATAATAGTGTGCCAAAGTAGCGTTTCTATGTCATTAAGCGTGCCAACTGTCAAAACGTCCTACTGCTATTTTTGGTGATCTCCCACATACCATTGAAAAATTGCAAAGTCTGGCACGCGTGCCGTAGGTTGCCTACCCCTGCGTTTAATTTTCTTTTTTAAAAGACTAAATTATTTAACCTCGATAATGCAAATAAGATTTTTTTAAGCTTGTAAATATTCCCAACTCTCTATCCATCTAGCTCTCTCGTCTGCAACTGCAGGCTTTCTCTACTGCTTAACCACACAGAAGCCCATTTATTGGCGGTCATGGGTAGCCCACCAAAAAGGCATCTGTTATCGCTGACAAAACCACAAACAATTATAATAATCATAAGTGTGTTTCTATTGGGCTGCCACAAAACATACCGTAAGCTTAAAGCACAAGTAACACAGAGCAACAAAAAAGTATGCACATCGGCCTAGAGCTAGTCTAATGTTTATGCAAGAGCGCGGCTACACAAAAAAAAAAAAAAAAAAAAAAAAAAAAATAGCAAAGAATATCTTTTTTTGTTTCAATCTAACAGAACGAAAATCGAAGAACGAATGTTTCATTGTGGGCCCTACAATTATGTTATGCGGGTCTCTCTTTGTTTTGTTTTTTTTAACCAAAAAGGGTCCTCCTGTTGTTGTATTATTCTGTGATGTTGTGTCGGGCAACATTTTATTCAGGTAACGCGATGCACATAAAACTACTCGTCTATGATAAGCTTACACTAAGATTTTCGCGGGGCTAGATATAATTCTGTGTGAACCAGTGGCATAATTACGGTTAATGGCATCTGGGGCACCTGAGCCGCCTAGAGTAGAGGGTGGTGTGTGTGTTCGAAATTAGCACCGATTAAGACTGTTCGTTTTGATTCATTGGTAAGCTAAGGTTAAGAAAGTGTCAGTTTGGCACCTATCCAAACTTTGGTGCCAGGGGGTTGGCGCCCCCGCCCCCTCCGCCCCACCACCCTACCCCTCTAGTTAATCTACTGGTGTGAACACTGTTTTTGTTCGAGGAAAATTAAAGTTTGTTTTGATTTGCTTATGTCACGTGACCACAAAAAAAAAAACAACAACATACCCCCGCTCTCTTCGCAAACATTCCAGGCCTCATTAATTCGTGCCTATGTTTGAATGTTACAGATGTTATCCCCCCCCTCCCTCCCGGCCTCCTCCCTCCTCCCCCGTCCCCCACCCATGACCACGATTCATTGCGAAATGTCAACGTGAGTAGCTTTGCTCGTGGCGCGCACGTGTGGCTTACGGAGTGTGTGTATGTGTGGGTGGGGAACGGTGTGTATGTGTGTGGGGGGAGGGTGTTTTTGTGTGTGTGTTTATAAGAGAGAGAGCGAGAGTGAGAGAAAGAGATAGAGAGAGAGGGTAAGAGAGAAAGATGGAGATTGTATAGATATTTCCCCAGCGTGTATTATTAATACAGGTGATGTTACAGCTGTCTGGTGGTGTGTTTTTTTTTTAAAGCTTTTAGAGCTGAGATTTTTCAGGCATATCGATAGGTTGAATTTAAAATATACAACTACAACAATAACAAATCTTACATTGATACAAATGTAATGCGATACAAACAAAAAGCGGCCAAAGGATCACTGGCGTAGCTAGGGGAGGGGGAGGGGTCAAAATTCGAAAGTCCCCCCGGGCCCCTACTTGAGGGGGCCCCCTAAGGAGTGTCCGAAATGTTTTTTTTCTTTTGTCATAATGTCGAATGTCAAAATGAAGGGGCCCCAGAAGAGGCCAAGCCCCCCCCCCCCGGGCCCCCAAATCTTTAGCAACGGCACTGCAAAGGATCGGGAACCTACGGCACGCGTGCCTCACTTGGCACGCAGAGTGATTTTCAATGGCACGTGGAAGACCTTCTTAAGGGCAATTCAAAGCATTGTACAATAAATGAGCAGAATAACTTTTTGGCTGTCGGCACTCTGAATGAAATCTTACTTGGGAACACAATTAATTATCAAAAGTTTGCAGACACCTGAAATATACCTTATTTTTTAAGCAGTAACCTTTAGTGAGTAAATTATGGTGGCAAGCCTACATTGTTATGATACAATGAAATTACCTGTAAAACGAAAGTGTGCATTTAAGTTCTACATAAACCTTACGAAAATGTCGTTCTTCGCCACCTAAAAATTGAAGAAACACAATAGAAAGAAAGTTATTTACAAAAGCAAACTTCACGCATATAGAGTCTACATTCTTAATGATTTAATCAAAGATAAAAAGATGGACCGCTTGCTTTAATATTGCTGCTATTTGAATACTCGAATGACATCTTTTTGGAATTCCCGATTCCCTTTTGTATTGTATTTTACCGTTTTATTTAATCGCTATGATTTTCTCAATGGAATTCCCGATTCCCTTTTGTATTGTACACTTCCGTTTTATTTAATCGCTATGATTTAATCTCTCAATGGAAAATAAAAATTAAAATCGAAAGTTGTATACATCGGACTGCTGACTGAAAAAAGAACATATAAGCTCTAAAAATGGAGCAAGCGGTCCATCTTTTTATAGTTTTTGATTTAACAATATTCGGAATGTGGATTCAGGTGCGTTCAAGAGAGATTTACTAATGTGCTCCATAATGTATAAAGAAAAAAAAAGTAAAAACTGTTTTTGTTTTTTTGGTGGTTGGGGTGGGTGATTGTTGATGAAAATTTGAAAGAATTAGTCGCCCAATACTTAACGTAGTCTATGTGCTAAATTTCTGATCTATAAATTGACTGGAAGTGGTTCAATTAAACCCTTTGAAGGTCGATCGCCAGCCCGCCATTCAGAAGCTACGAAGTTAATGAAAAGTATTTAAATACACCGTGAACGCCGAAAATGCTAATGAGGTCTATGCACAATTCCTTAGAGACAGAAAATCGATCACTATGTAAACTAAAAAAAATGGCTGATTTTACATTGATCTTAAAGACACCTATGCTTATTACAAATTTTAATTTTTCACATATCCTTGAATATTGTGATATTATAAATGATGCTCACGAAAGCAACAATGATTATAGACATAAATTATTAAAGGACAACTCCTATTTGTTGATCTTTCAAAGGAAATCGATGGAAAGATTTTAGATTATTTACATGATAATTTAGAGGTAGAATTTGCGCACCCAACAAAAGCGCAGTAAGTGCCCATCTCATTCAATTCATTGTTTTTCAAGTATGTCTAACAATGATCACGTGACCGGAAAAGACTTCTGCATAGACCTCATTAAAAATTAAAATTGCCCTATTTTGCATGTATATATATGTATTTTGTTACGTTAATTTGTTATTTATTTTTACTTCTAAGTACCGTTACCGGTACTTTCGAATTTTAATCTGTGTTATATGTTTTCTATGAAATGAAATTGTTTATATTTAGGCTATTTGTTTATTTTTTATATTTTCGGTTAATAGGCCTACTCTTAACAGTTGGTATTCTGGTGTTTTCTTCTTACTTCTAAAGGGAAAACAGTGTTTAGCTCTAATAATAGGGCCTATAGTGAAAAGGCCATGTAGTGGATCAGTTATATGGTGAATGGTGCCCATAGTGAATCGGTTCTATTGTGATTAAGGTCTACAGTGAATAGGGCCTACAGTGGATCGGGCCTGTAGTGAATCTGATCTATAGTCAATAGGGCTTATAGTGAATTGAGTCTGTATAGAAAATATGGCCTATTGTGAATAGTGCATATAATGAATATGACCTTATGAATATGTATTAGTCTTCATTACAGAATAAAGTACAATT
Organism: Anisus vortex; assembly: GCA_949126835.1. Classification (NCBI taxonomy): domain Eukaryota; kingdom Metazoa; phylum Mollusca; class Gastropoda; family Planorbidae; genus Anisus; species Anisus vortex. Next base: position 35,038,639 of record OX421504.1, read on the forward strand.
ATACACTACGTCTTTACGTTTCTCGATTTATTACAGACCTTTAGTGAAAAGAGCTTATAGTAAATACGGCCTATAGTGAATAGGGTTATAGTGATTAAGGTCTATAGTGAAAAAGGCTTTTAGTGAAAAGCGCCTTTAGTGAATAGCGCCTTAATTTTCATCATCTTGTGTGTTTTTTTTTAACACAAACATCATTCAGGATGGGCTTGGTGTTTTTTACCATCGAGCCCATAGTTCGACTCTGCGTGTCTCCCAACTTCACCAGGCACCTGACCAAGGTGCTCAACCTCCTCGACCTCTTCCTGGCCTTGGACCACTGGACCTGCTTCATCATGGAGTGGAACGAGGAGATCCTCATCAAGTACGAGAGCGCCCGAGTCTCCCACGCCATCATGAGAGCGCTGCTCAGTCTCCGAGTGTTCCGGATATTCCACGTCGCCAGAAGGTAAAAAAAAACACTCGACCTTAGAATTCTTCATTTCACTGGTACTGATGAGAACTGCTTGCTTTTAAGGGGTCGTCCATAAATGACGACATGTGATTTTGGTCACTTTTTTTTTACCCCCTCCTCCACCCATCGTCACAAGACGTCAAAAAAGTCTGATTCACCTTCATGCATTATGGCGTTACAAAGTTCTGCATCCTCCACCTCCCCCCAACCAAAAAACAACAACAACAAAAAAAAACACCACCTTATTTCCAATTTCAAAAGTTGCATGTTTCGATTCACTTTTGTTGTCGTTGTCGTAATAGTAATATTATAATAAACAAACTTTTGACTGTAACGAATTAAGAACAACTTTGTTAAGGTGGAGACTTCATTTTTAGAATAATTGATGTCACATTGTTTAAACAACCCCCCCCCCCTCCACCTCGTCAAATATCGCCACAATCGTTTGACCCCTTCCCGCCCCTAGGTTCGAGACGTCTCTAAGGGAAGGCTTCCTTAGGATTAAATTTAACTGGCTCTGCCAGAACACGTGACAAGAATATACGTTTTTTTTCCTCACACAATTAATTGAGGTTAGCACGTGAATGTATTCACGTGACTGGAAATCTCGTTTTATTGCCACTCATAACACTCGGCTGCAGTATCATTCCATTGGTGCTACTGGAACACGTGACACTAGAACTTGTGAGTACATAGTTTGATTTAATCATCCCCCTTCCCCTCGAATACAGTTTACACATCGTACTCGCCAGCGGGCTCGGAATGAGATTTAAGAGCCGTGCATAAATAAATGGCCAATTATTGTTCTGGTAGGTCTATGTACACTCGAATAATACCGTAAAACCCCTGAAAGTTTGGTATTTATTGAAACGGTAGGCTAACCGTTGGGAAAGACTCCAATGTTATATTTTTTATTTTATTTTATTATTTCAAGTAGCCAATATTATATATATCTGAAAGACAATCCTCAGAATAATTTAAAAAAAAACAACGCTAGAGAGTAAGTTAGGCCTACGCTATTAGGCCTATTTGAAAGTAAGTTACAAATGCATTAAATAATAAGTTCACACATTGTATAAGTAGGCCTATTATAAAGCAATAAAAGCAACAACTTAATTTTCAATAACTACATGATAAAACCAGAATGGTTAAAGCACAAAATAAACATAATATTATAAGCACACACACGAAGAATGATAATTAGCCCCGCTAGAAATAAAAGCTTTGGCTATAGCGTCTATTCAATAACTTTTCAAAATAAACCAAGCTAGAAATAATAGCTGGTTAGCAAAGTCGACAGCGAGCTCGACTCCCAAGCGCCGCATCAGGGGTTCGACCCTCGGTGCAGGCAGCCATAAATCCACCGCCGACTTGGAGAGGAGATGGGTGCCGCCAAGTTTACCAAGCCCAAGAGAGAACTAATGGACACCCAGTGTCCATTAGCTCCCCACTACGACCGCCAAGGTTAAGGGACAAGAAGAAGAAGAAATAAAAGCTACAGCGTCTATAGAGCGTTCCCAATGGGCGTGGCTTCGGTTTTTTAGTGACGTATTGTGTAAATAGAAGCCACTATTGGTGTACAAAAATGGTGAAGTACTTCTTTATCATGCAAAATTCACATCTGAATATTGGCTATCCTACTCAAAAATAAGGAGGTAAATAGTAGTACTGTAGATTAATTGATTAATGCGATTAGGCTAGGGCCGGCTAGACCTATTTACACTTTCAATTTCACTTTATAGGCCTACACTTTTAATGTTTCGTAGGCTAGGCTAATGGCTAAGTAGGGATGCCAAGTGATAGTGTTGGTGAATAGGCTATCTAGTCAAGTCACTAATATGCTCACATCGTCTATGATCTATGTCTATGATAATAATAAAATAGCCTATTTTATTTAACAGACATAATACAGCTTAAATCTTAACAAGACTTAAAACACAAAACATCATTTTAAAAAAGCTCGAGCCTATATGAAACTTTATTAATACAGCGGCCCTTCTTACTTGTACACCATTACTCAAAGTAAACAAAAAATCACGTGCTTTTTGTCACGTTATTGCAAACGCCCTATTGGATGACCTTTCAAGTGTTATTTTGTGCCAATGAGTTTTTAGAGATTGCAAGAAAACTTAACGTTTGTTTCATTTCCTGTTCCAGATATTCCAAAATGAAGGTTTTGTTTCTGACATTCAGAGCCAGCCTGGCAGAACTTCTCCTTCTTTTCCTCGGCCTCTTCATCGCCGTCATCATGTATGCCACTGTCATCTACTACGTGGAGATGCTGGAGAAGGCCAACAACTTCCTGAACATCCCACAGGCCATCTGGTGGGCCATCATCACCATGACGACTGTGGGCTACGGGGACTTCTACCCGACCACCGTGTCCGGCTACTTCGTGGGCGTCCTGTGCGCGCTGTCGGGGCTCCTTCTGCTGTCCATGCCGATCGCCATCATCGCGTCCAACTTCGGGACGTACTACAACGGCCTGGTGGCCCGGGAGCAGCGCGAGAAGAGGAAGCTGTACCTGAGCCAGTGCTGGAGGCCACGGCGAGGACATTTGGACTCGGAAGAGTGGTGCGTGGACAGCCACGAATACGACCGCTCTGCCGGAGAAATGGTAAAATTGGCGACCTTCGACCATTTCTCCAGACCCGATAAGAGCTCGGACAAAGATGAGCTGTTGCGAGATGGCTCGTGTGATGGAACTTACGAGGGATATGACGGCTTAGTTAACGAATCGATGGACATCGCGCCAACTAAGAGCAACGGATGTGATATACCAGACGATAAACTCAAACTCCAAACCGCTGATCAGCAAGATTCGCAAAGTTTAACTGACACAAGTCTAAAACAGCGAAACGTCACACCGTCGACCAGCGCGTCATCCGCCTTGATGAGGAGCTCCCCAATAAACAACTATAGCAGCATACAAACATCAGATACAACGAATCTCAAAGCAAAGTGATTGTAAATTTAATTGTTGTTGACCACAGTCAATTATTGTATTTTTATTCCCTCTATTTATTTCTAGAGCTTTCCACACATTTAATTTGAAACTTATGGTCAAAAGAATGATAATCTCAAGTGGGGTGTCGTGCTTCGAAAAATTATAGAATCGAGCCTTAGTCTATATCGCTTTTTTGAATACAACGATCAGTTTTGAATACATTAATTAGATTAGTTTGCATCTGTAATAAAACTAATAAACATACAGCAATTTAGTATTAAACTAATTTTATTAATTCTAATGAGTAATTAATCTAGGGGATATCGTTTCTTGATTACTAATTTGACGATGGTTTTGACATCTTCTGCTTCGATATGTAACGGGCTAACGAATTGAGCGGGTTCTCGTCTTGTGGCGGGATGTCGTCTGCTTTGATATGTAACGGGCTAACGAATTGAGCGTGTTCTCGTCTTGTGGCGGGATGTCGTCTGCTTTGATATGTAACGGGCTAACGAATTGAGCGGGTTCTCGTCTTGTGGCGGGATGTCGTCTGCTTTGATATGTAACGGGCTAACGAATTGGGCGCGTTCTCGTCTCGTGGCGAGATGTAATCGTCTGCTGTGGCCTTTTATGTCTCCACCATCTGTGTGTACATAATGATATTGGTTTAAGACTTGCTTCCGGGTTAACCCCCCGCCCCCGCAACCGCATTCCTAAATAAAGTGCAATAATTATTTATTGTTATGACATTTTTTTGTGAAGGATTAAATTATTGTTAATAACTAACAAGTTTGATAATGAAAAAACACTGTCTAAGTTGAATCTCTGTTATAACATTAAACTGTTAGGCCTACTTTAACACAAAGAATTATTGTTTCTACCATCGACTAGGTCTAGGTGTTAAAGATCCCTCCCCCCTCACACACAAGCACCGTTTATAAACTGTGGTCTTTCTTTACCGTGTTCTCGAATAATGATTTCAGTAGACTTCCAAACTTGGCGTTTCGGTTCCAACACCCAGTTGCAAATATTTAATTAAAAAGGCTTTTGCGAACAACAACAAAAAATGTAAATGAAACAATTTGGAAGGTAGCCTATATTTAAACCCCATTTTTTACTATCATTTCATTTAAAACTAGTATTAGTTAATTAACAAGCTGGATTTTCAACAGGTTCAATTTTAATGACAATCAATGAATTTTTAAAAAATGCCAGTTTATGTTAGTTGAAAATTTCAGTATAAATATGGTTACCATGCATATGTAAGGACATATATATTGATTTTACGATGCTATTGTTTAAGACGCGCATATTTCTTTGTTAAATCATAGACTAGGCCTATAATACACATGACATGGGCCGCTTGCTTTAGTATTTCTGCTATACGATGACTTGAAAGACTGCTTTTCTTAATTTCTGATTCGTTGTTTCCTTTGCACTTCCGTTTTATTGAATTGCTTCGACGTTCTCAATGTAAAATTAAAATTAAAATTGAAAATCCTATACAGCGGAAACATTTAAGAAACAAGGAGGTGCGTAGAAGTAATTTAAGGCAGCCTTATTGGTTGCGCACGAAAACATAAGTACATATAAGCTCTAAAAATAGAGCCAGCGGTCCTTCTTATTATAGTCTTTGGTTAAATTCGTGTTGGGGTCAGAACTGTTTCGGCGAGAGTTGAAACGTTAGTACACGGCATTGAAAACATCAGTGTAAAAAATGTTAACGTGTTAACACTAGGCTTAATGTTCTTTGCGCTGTGATCAATCTTAGCTGTTTCGTGATTATATTTACTTGATGGAGCAAGGAGGGTTGTCTTGGACACACAATCATTTTATAGAACTGTAATGTTCGGGTCTGCAAAAGAGATTTTTTTATTTCTCTATCTTTATCCTATCTATCTATCTATCTATCTATCTATCTATCTATCTATCTATCTATCTATCTATCTATCTATCAATCTATCAATCCATCAATCAATCAATCTATCTATCTATCTATCTATTTAATCCATCCATTCATCCATCCGTCTATCTATCTTTTCAACCATCTATTTATCTATAATATATCTAACTATCTATCATCTGTCTATCTATCGTCTATCTATCTATCTATCAATCTATCTATCAATCTATCTATCAATCTATCTATCAATCTATCTATCAATCTATCTATCTATCTATCAATCTATCAATCTATCAATCTATCAATCTATCAATCTATCAATCTATCGATCAATCTATCAATCTATCTATCTATCTATCATATATCATTAATCATCTATCATTAATTCATCTATCTATATCTATCTTATAATATGATTACAATTCTAATGCTATTTATTGTATTTGCACAGGTTAAATTTAGAATGCTGATTAATAGTCATTTGTTTATTTATATGTATATTTGTTTCTTTGATGTATTTACATGTCTTCAGATTAAACCACTTCTTCAAAGACTAAACCAGGGATCGGCAACCTTTTCGTAATAGTGTACCAAAGAATAATTGTTAATTCATTCAGCGTGCAAACATTCAAAAAGTCAACATACGCCAAAAAAAAAATTTCTTGTATAAAAGACTTGAATTTCATTTTTGGTGGTCTTCCGCGTGCCATTGAAATTCACTCTGAGTGGCAAGTCTAACGCGCGTGCGTAGGTTGCCGATCCCTGGACTAAGCTATTACCTAATTGTTATTACATCTGTGATTGTATTTTACCCTCTTATTCACCTCTTTCACAATATGCTACTATGAATTACATCCGGGTTTTCTCTTAAGAGAAATTATTTGAACACGACTTAATTTATTTATTTATAACTCACGTTTTAAATTAAATGATGATTGTTGATAAGACTATAATTCTTATGTTGTTATTTCTTTAAATTGTTAAAACAAAGAATGCAAAGTGCATTGAACATTCAATGATATTATTTTGAGCCATTTCTTCAAAGGGCAAACTATAAATACGGTTTGTGTTTGTTTTAATCGTGCCTTAAACTTGAGGGCAGTAACCGTCCCATTAATTACTTCCCTTCGTTATCATAATTTTGGAACCTTGATACAAACTAAAACAGGAATGTGCAAAAAGCCGGCACGCGGACCACAACACGGCCCGTGCACAGAGCATTTAATGAGCGTTTTGTTTTTAATTCATTGTAATAAGAATGTAAATAAAATGTCAGACTATTTAGTTCGTCTAGTTGTATGGCAGAATGACGAATCCTGTTGCGCGCCCTGAATTTAAAGGATATCTGCTGAATTCTTTTAACCCCCTTTCCTCCGTTATAAATCAGCTTTAATAGGCATCATTGAATTCATATTAATTATAATGTCGCCACATGGGGAGTTTAATGGGAAATGGTGTTCAGGTGCTTAGGGTGTTGCTTAATTTCTAGTATAAACACTGGTTATGTATGTGTGTCACTTTATGTATGCGTGTCACTTTATGTATGTGTGTCACTGGCTCTACTCCACTCTGAGATGTAGGCTATTTGATACCCACCCGGAAAAGTAAAATTTACTGGGCATTGTGCGAGACACGCAATCAATCCATTGGCCTGGTCAAAGAAAGTGGTTAACCCTGCGACACTAGCTCGTATAAAACCTGTATATATAGTTTTCGATGGCCACCTATCTTTTTTCTTTTTTAAATAGTGTTTTCACAAGTAAACAGTTGCGAACCCTGAACAAGAAGTCGTTCTGATATTAGGCTTTCGTTTTCCTGCACTGATCCTGACGTACGATCGGTACAATGCCCAAAGCCTCGTTTTGATTAGCTTACAAAAGAACATATTTCCCTCTTGTCGTAAATACAATACAGTAAACTAAGTGGCCTAGGACAAAGTTTAAGTATATATAATGCCAGTGGAAAGGGGGGATAAAATGATGAGCTAAGTAGGCCTAACACATGTGACGTCCATTGGATATGCGGGATGCTTACAAAAATATTCCTACGACAACAACTGAATTCTAAGCGCATCCGTGGCTAGCTCACATAAAATTGTGTTATTCAAGGCCTGCATTTATTGAACAAAAGTTCATAGCCTACTATATCCTCCTAGACTCGCTTTACCCTTATGTAAATTAGAAAACAATTAATAAATGTTTGGTTAACAGCAAGTGTTATATTTTGCCTTTACTCCCCACCCCATATCGGCGACCTTTTGTACAAAACAGGAAAACCCTAGGGCCCCGACAAGTCTATGTAGCGCAACAGGGCAAAAGTTTCAGCTACGCCCCTTTGCATACTGTAATTTCTTTGGCACGCGTGACTCAGGTTTCCGACCCCTGATCTAGAATATTCTTTAAAAAAAATTGCATTTTTTAAATTTCTTTAATTTTAATCATAATAATTAACTAAGCGCAGGCATTAAACAAACTTGGCACGCAGAGCGATTTTCAATGGCACGCGAGAGAACTTCAAGAGGTGTTTTTTTATTGATTAAAAAACATTTTCCTGTTCTGAATGAGGAGGACTGACTGTCGACGCTGATGTTTCTGAAAGACACAGCGACACATTTAAATGAGTTGAACTTGTTAGTAAAAAATGTTAGTGATTAAAATTATATGTAGTCAAGGGGAAACAATACAGACAATAGTTTGTGTTTTTTTTTATTTAGATTAGTTCCCTTAGACCAGGGGTCGGGAACCTTTTTTCTGAGAGAGCCATGTACATCACATGTTTTGAAAAGTAATTCTGTGAGAGCCATACATTATTTTTAAAACTAAAAATTCAAGTAAATGTGTGCATTTTGTATAATTTCAAAACTAAAAGTACAATAATTATGTCTCTGAATTCTTCTGATGCTGAGCTACAGTAGACTTTAGCTCATTTGTAGAATGAAATATTGATATGCAATTAATATATGTAGATCAAAAAGTCTAAAAATAACATTTTTTAATAATCGAACATTTGTCTGCGAGCCAGATGCAGCCATCAAGGGAGCCACATCTGGCTCGCGAGCCATGGGTTCCCGAGTCCTGGCTTAGACCAATAATTGATATTTTATTTTGTTTTGATTGCTGTGAACTGTGTTCGTATGTATTTGTGAAGCGTGATAAAGAGGCATGATTTAGCATGAACTAAATTGTTACCAGGTCAGATGATTTCATGTTGAGAGGATAGTTGATTTTAGAGGTAGAAGAGAGAAGACGTAAGTGATGTGAAGTGTTCTCTATGTGATAATATATTGTGATTAAAAATACTTGTGTTTTTGCTTGAAACAGTGGTTCAAGTGTTGATCATTTTAAAGACATAAAGTAGTTATATACATACAAAATAACTTCTACAATGTCTTTTCCAGAAGTACATTGAAGCCCTCAAAGTGGAGTTTTCTAATCAAAGGCAAGACTTTCAAATTGATTGACACATTTTTTCATACCGCATCAAGCATAACTGGTTTGATCCTACAACAACTTTCTTAGATGTAGATCTCTAAATGGAAAGATATTGGCGATTTTAAAACGCAGCAAGTTAAATTTTAAACATTTAAAAATGGGCATTCCAATGTTCCCATTGTGCGGAAAAGGTCTAGAAGAAAGCTAGCTGCTTATGCTTTTTCCAACAGCTAGGCATTCGCTCTTTAACTATCAGCTTTTGGTTCAACTTACACTTGTGAACAGATTTTATCGCACATGAGAGCTGTTTTAAACATACCAAGAGGTCAGCTACACATGACCGCTCATTAATTGATACATTTGGATATGAAAATGTCATCTATTTGCTATAGTTAAGTGGAATAAATACGTCATAATCATACAAACTGGGTAGTTAATGTAATGTTTGAAAATATACACATACATTCTTAAGTCATATAATACTTTATAATTTTCAAATACAATTTTACAGTTTGATCATTTCAAATTTATAAATTGTAAGCGATGTATTCTTTTATAAAAGAAAAATGAAAAGAAACACATTAGAAATATCGAAAAAAAACAACAACAAAAAACAACAACAAAACACGGGCTTATTCCACATTTGATTCAATAGTGATGCCAAACAAGTTATCTGAGTCTGTAATGTACAACAGTCTGTAATGTACAACAGTCTGTAATGTACAACAGTCTGTAATGTACAACAGTCTGTAATGTACAACAGTCTGTAATGTACAACAGTCTGTAATGAAAACGCGCCCACTATCGACGTCAGTCAACGAACGTCGCCTCAAATTTTCCGGCCACATATCCGCCAGCCTGATCATCGGCTACCCTACACAGCAACCATGGATGGATGGATGGCGGCCGCCCAACGGACGGCACGGACAGGGATGACCTAAAACAACAAGGCGTACAATGATCGCCGATGACCTCCGCTCTGTTGACATAAACTCGGTCGACATCAATGCCGTTACAGCAGCGGTTACGAACAGAGCCCACTTGAGAACTCTCATTGCCCGATGCGAATAATGGCGCGTGAGGATCTAAGTCTCAGTAAGTTGGTCAGGGTATAGGCCTATTGACAAACAGATTTAACCAAATCCAAGTCTGGACATCCAGGCACCATGGCGGGTTTGAGACGGGCTGTTGCGACGATCATTGCTTACTCCCCACTGATTCTCGGAGTCTCTCGGCAGTGCAATGATCATCGGACGCGAATCAGGGTCTTCCCCCATGTGTTAGCCCACCGGTGTTATCTTAATGTGAGCGTATCGGTGGTTTATAGACTTCGTCAACTTTAAAGCCCGTGGGTACAGACAGTGCCCTCACATGTCTTAATGTAGGCTAGTTTCGATCTAGACTAGTCTATATAAAGTCCCAATTAATAAAAATTCAAATTAATTTCTTAGCTTATACATTACAGACGCTCCTTTTATAGAGAAGATTATTGCGTCCTACGCTCATCCGTGGTCCGAGTCTAGCTTTGCAGAAGACTCAAACGACCAAACATTAATGTTTGTTAGTCTACATATTTTATTATCATAATATTATGTTTTCAGTGCATCAAAAAACAAACAAACAAAAAACAACATAATATCGACAAAGAAAACACATTGGAAAGATACTATTGTTTTTACTTTGTTCTGTTGCCTAAAGACTAAAGGAATCCAAATTTTGCCTTAACGACGTAAGACGCCAAAATGAAATATACCGGAAATGCATACTAGTTTGTATACTTACTAAATGTAATGAAAACGCTGTATTTGTATTCAGAGTCGTTACTCCATCATTTATATATAAAAAACAACAACTATTTGGCATATTTAATAAAGTTATTTACTACAAAGTTAATCAAGAATCAATTATGATCGTGTCACAAAATACTGACATGATATTCTTACACTTAGTGCCACTAAGTATAATTAGTGACTTAGGCCTACTTTTACCTAGACTTAAACTTAGACTGACCTAGACTTACTACTTACTACTATTAACTATTACTAGGCCTATAATTTAAGTATAAAGCCTATCCTATCCTATATTATATTAAATTATTATATTATATAGCATAATTCTGTAATCTACAAGCTATAATATACTGCCGGCCGAGAAGTCTAAAACTAAGAGTCTAAGACTCTGATTACTGAGTAATAATCTAATATTAAGATGAGTAAGTTACTAGCATATTCATATATAGTATATAGGTAGTAAAGTAGTACGCATATAAGCTACAAGTATAAATAGTAAATAGAGTTAAGTCAGAATTCATTGCCTTTTTATTATTATTAGTTAGGACTGCCTACTACTACTATAGGCCTACTACTAATTATAATTTCAATAGATGAAACATTACTCATTACAATTTTCAGAATAGATATATATAATAATATATTAATTATATTATATTAATTATATTATATGATTTTATACATTATAGCTATAGCCTATATAGGCCTACACTATTACATTGATTAGGCCTACAGGCTAGTACAGGTGAAAAATATAATCTTAGCATTTTATATAGCCATAGCCTACTAATTTCTTTTAACGTTATAATTAATGTAGTAGGATAATTATATATAAAGTTGTTTTTTTTTCAATAGGCTACCTAAATAAATTATGTTTTTAAAAACAAATTCAACTTTTTGACTCCAAAGGTTCTCAAAGCTACGCAACTGCAGCACTTTATTTAAAAAACAATGATGAGTGGTGTGCCGTCAATTGACCATTCTTCCAGAGTTGGCGTGACACTCGATCTCATTTTAAAAACATTAATTGCATCTCCTGACTTTGCAAGCTTGGAGACGAAAAACTGGGAAGCCATATCTCGGCTTATACCTGGCACAACACCAGTACAGGTAGGCAAATGCATGCCTATTGGCGTGCAACTTTCTTTTTAAACGTAAGCCTTAGTGCCAAGTAAATACAAATAATACCTAGGCCTATATGGTTGTTAAACAAAATTAGGACCTTAAGTATGGATTGAATTTTTTTTGAAAAGGGTCCTTTTTATTTCCATTTTGTTGTGGCACATTAAGTACAAAAAATTTCATACTATTTCAACTTTCTACGGACAAGTTTTAATGAGGCGTGAACTTTTGAACCCGAATGTTCGTGAACTTCCTGTTCTATTTTTAAACTAATAACAAAAAAAGCATGCTTTTGCTGGTGTTTGACAATTGATTTGAACCTCGACGGCCAGTTCTAGTCTTTTAGAATTATACAAAGGATACAATATTAGTTATGAGGAATCCGTTTTTAACATCAAAAGTGAACAGGCGATCATTAATACTCAAGTGTTAGTCGCGTGACGTAAAATTTTTATTTGTTTACAAAATAAATGAGTCAAGAGTTGCGTTTTCTTGGTTATTGAAAAACAAAATGCGTAAATTCATAAAAACGAATAACAAAAATTCTTTTGCATTAAGCAATAAGTTTGATATTTTAAAAAGGTGATTATTCCCTTCTGACTTTCACAATACATTGTTTTGCTTTGTAAACATCTATGGGAAATGAAATAAATTTTAATCCCCAACAAATTTGAGTACAACCAGTAAAGTAGCACACAGACATTGTTTTGAATAAAATGATAGAATAAGAACGGAAATGTTTTTGCACGTGACCTTTTATGCATGCATACACGTTAAGACTTGTCCATTGTTAATTAAAAATGGTAAAATTTTTATTACTATTCATAGGTTATTTTATAGTCTTGGTAGAGTGAATAAAAGACTATTTGTATTATCTAGGCCTATATATATATATATCAGTTGGTTTTATTGTATGAAAAATATATATTATTCGTAGAATATCTTATAATAAATTGATTGTGTATCTAATTAAAAAGTCTCTTAAAAAAAACGGACGAGCCTTTCGGCTCTTGTGTCCAGGGCGTAACGCTTAGGATTGAGCAATCTCTACCCGGGCTCCAGCCACCCCACAACACACCAAAGAACAACATGTAACATGGAAGGTTTCCGCAGCCCAGGGATCGTTCACTGCGGTTCCCCTAAGGATCATTATCATGGTGGCTTGCCGTATACCTGCACTGTCACCCGGTAGCACAAATCCTATATTTATGGTACATGCACCGGGTGGTTCTCGTGACAGGATTCCAGCCTCCATTGCTTCCTCCCCACCGAGACCCAGTGGCCTCTCGGCAGTGCAATGGATTTCTGACCCTCTGCGAGGGCTGTCCCCCATGCATTCGCCTGCCAATGTATTCTTAATGGGAATGTATCGGCGGTTTACACACTACGCCAGTCTTTGAGGCCCATGGGTATAATAGTGGATTGTGTACCAGATATGTCCTACAGATTGTCCTACTATAAATATTTTTCAACTCACACTGTTAGGAAAGAAGAGGAAAAATGGAATAAAATAATGAAAACGGAGGCAAATGTAACAAATAATATTAAATACCGTATCCCTGCATGTTGTATTAGTTTCTCTTGTGTTGTTTCTTTATGTAGCAGTCCATTTTCTACATAATTGTAAGCTGATATTTTATAATGTAGACATGAAATAGTTAATAAAAAAAAAGTATTGTTTAACTTATAAAAAATTATTATAATTTAGAGCTCTATTAAAGTGTGGACCCAAAAAAATGTCTCTGCCAAGATGAAAAATAAGTACTGCACCAAAATGACTAGCAACAAAATTGCCATTGCAGAAATGGCGGCGCCTAAACGTAACATACCTAGCCAAAATCTAATAATGTAATTTTGATTTTTCAGTGTGCAAGACGATATGAAGAGCTGCTTACTAATGGTGGTGGTGTGGCCCTGCAGCACCTGACACAAACAATCAACAACAATTCTCTTGTCACAAGCGTCAGCGGCACCAGCCTGGCAGAGTCAGAGAGCAGCGGAAGATCAGCAAGTAGCAGCCGACCAAGTTCCAGCAGAGCCAGAGGTAATTACCTTTGACCTTTCAATTCATAAAGATCTGTATAAGTATTTTCATTCATGAAACTAAGTGGCTATAGATGTTGAGTTTGTGAATAAATAATTATGCTTTTTTATTTACAATTTATAATAATACTTATTGATAATTAATAATTGCTCAAACACTGCCCATTTTGTAATTAAATCCAATTTACATTTGTTTAGATCAATCTTATCTTGTCTTTAAAAAAAAACAACAAATAAGTTTTCATTGTTTTTAAAATTCAAAATGAGGCCTAGGTGTTAAAGAAGACAAAGAAAAGTTGAACTCCAACAAAGATTTGAATCAACGGAAGGACCTGAGTCTGAAAGGGTGAGCTGTTTTTATTTATAACCTTAGCTAGAAGAAAATGACTGTGCACTAGACATAAATAGTTGTCTATAAAATTCATCAACTAAGAGACTTCAGTTAATTAAATTAGTATTTTTTAAGCAAAGAGCATTTGATAATTTTAACCTTTAGATCAGCACATTAAAATGTACTTTTTCTATTCCTATTAGGCCTGTTATGGTCATCCATGTTTGCGACGAAGCCAAAAACTGTGAGTGCAAAGTACAGTATTTAAGTGATTTTTAAAGACAATATAATATTTTACTATAATAAGTGTAGTTCTCTCATTGGTCCCGGGATGCTATAGTCAAGCAGTAGAGCCTTGCTTTGCTCTGTTTATTTCTTGTCCTTGCTAGGTCAGGTGAATCATTTTATGCCCAAAAAGCCTTGTTACAAATATGTGAACTTGTCCTTACAATTGGAATAAAAATAGGGTGATTAAATGGTTTTGTAAAGAGAAACTTACTTAACAACATGCACTCTAATATTTAGGAACTGTTTCCCTTTGATTTTACTTAATACAGTGTTATATATTTTAATTGTTCTCCATGGCATTATTGTAAAGAATGTAATATGTAGGAATTGTTTCTCCTTAGCTTGACCTACCACAGAGTAATATATTTGAACCATTTTCCTTATCCTTCTGCTTCGCAGTGAAGAAAGATTTTCAATGTCCGAGGGACTTGCTAGTGCAGGAGATGAAATATTTTGCAGAGTACCTCTCCTCTGATGCCCAGAGGTGGGAAGACGTTGACATCTCCGTCCACTGCGATGTGCAGATATTTGACTGGCTCATGCGCTATGTCAAGCGAGGCTCCAAAGAGGTCCCAGATGAGCCCAAGCTTGGTAACAGTCTTAATTACATAACTTACATTAAATAAAAAAACATTTCTTGTCCTGGGTTTTTAAAGGCTGTAGTCCCATGAGTTTGATTGTAAAAAGACAGAAGTGATATTTGAATTAACATGTAATAAAAAAAAAACAAAAAAAATATGTATATATTTTATCAATACATTTTCATAATTTTCTCAAGCAGTAGATAAAATGATGTCTTTGAGATTTAATTGAATTGATTGATTGGCTTAGCAGGCTAGAGAAATATTAGAAATATGTTTATATATATTTTTTTATATCTTAGAAATACCAGTCAAAAATACAATATTAGTTAGTCAGAAATATTATCCATAAGCCAATAAATCAGGAAAAGTCAGAAATATTATCCATAAGCCAATCAATCAGCAAAAGTCAGAAGTATTATCCATAAGCCAATAAATCAGGAAAAGTCAGAAATATTATCCATAAGCCAATAAATCAGGAAAGTCAGAAATATTATCCATAAGCCAATAAATCAGGAAAAGTCAGAAATATTATCCATAAGCCAGTAAATCAGGAAAAGTCAGAAATATTATCCATAAGCCAATAAATCAGGAAAAGTCAGAAATATTATCCATAAGCCAGTAAATCAGGAAAAGTCAGAAATATTATCCATAAGCAATGTAAATCTGGAAAAGTCAGAAATATTATCCACAAGCCAATAAATCAGGAAAAGTCAGAAATATTATCCATAAGCCAATAAATCAGGAAAAGTCAGAAATATTATCCATAAGCCAATAAATCAGGAAAAGTCAGAAATATTATCCATAAGCCAATAAATCAGGAAAAGTCAGAAATATTATCCATAAGCCAGTAAATCAGGAAAAGTCAGAAATATTATCCATAAGCCAGTAAATCAGGAAAAGTCAGAAATATTATCCATAAGCCAGTAAATCAGGGAAAGTCAGAAATATTATCCATAAGCCAGTAAATCAGGAAAAGTCAGAAATATTATCCATAAGCCAGTAAATCAGGACATGGCAGAAATATTATCCATAAGCCAATAAATCAGGAAAAGTCAGAAATATTATCCATAAGCCAGTAAATCAGGAAAAGTCAGAAATATTATCCATAAGCCAGTAAATCAGGAAAAGTCAGAAATATTATCCATAAGCCAGTAAATCAGGAAAAGTCAGAAATATTATCCATAAGCCAGTAAATCAGGAAACAATTTTTATAAAGTTAGGAAATTCTATATTATTAAGACAGTTAGATTAACCCATTTAACACATCACTTTTTTTTTTCAAAGAATGCTCTAAGTATATAAGGGGCTCAAATTTTATGCAACATGATGATTTTTAACTTTATATCTCAGCTTGCTATTTCTCAAACATATGTCATGCTGCATATCAGAGTGGAAGGGAGATAATAACCCCGTTTTTTTTTTTTGCGATAATATTTCGAATATATTTCTTTAAATTTTTCTTTTATAAAAGAATACATCGCTTATAATTTATAAATTTGAAATGATCAAACTGTAAAATTTTATTCAAAAATTATAAAAATATTATATGACTGAAGAATGTATGTGTATATTTTCAAACATTACATTAACTACCCAGTTTGTATGATTATGACCTATTTATTCCATCTAATGAGAATTCTGAACACATAAGTGTTTTTTTAAATGATGAAACATATCAGGGCAAAAGTTTCCTCTGGCTTCCCCAAGCAACATGTCGATCTTCTTCACCTTGTAAGATTAGAATTTGCACATCTTCTCTGCCTCCTTATGGAAAAAAAAAAGAAACATATTAAACCACTTCTCAGTTGAATTGTTGAAGTGAATTGTTGAATTTCTGGCCCATCAACATTGAAGGTTATATAAGGCCTTTTTTATAACTGAGATTAAAATATAATGAATATTATCAGGTGTTATATCCTCATCTTTATTAGCAAATGATAATGTTAAGACAATAATTACCATAAATGTGAAAGTTTGGTAATAAAATAATGTATTTGATATAAATGCAAATAGAAATAGAACGGATGATAATCACAAACACTTTAATTTTGTATTAAATATAAAGACTAGTCTTGCATTTTTATTAATGTTTTAAATGATGTTAAGATACTGATTTTCCTGCTTTGTTAAGGCAACCCATTCCATTCCGAATGCCACTTGGGAAGAAAGAGTACTTTAATGCATTTGTTCTTGCATAAGGGATACAGAAAGTGTTTTTGTCCTTATGTTTATCTGAGCATTGCAACATGTTGTTATTGGGTTGTATTTCTAAGTTAGAGTTGAATGCTTTATGTATTATTACTACTTTATTCTTTGCCCTTCTGTCCTCTAAATGTTCTAGGTTTAGTGATTTGACTATTAGTGTTACTCTTGCCAGTTGTGAATATTTGCTAGTAATGAACCTAGCAACATTTTTCTGAATTAGTTCTAATTTTTTATGTTTTCTTTAGTTGACGGGTCCCTTACAGATGATGCATATTCTAGTATAGGCCTAACTAATGTGAGATAGCATTTTAGATTTAGTATTATTATTATTACATTTATAAAAGTTCCTTTTTATGAATCCTCATGTTTTGTTAGATTTTTTTATTACTTCATCCAAGATAACTTATCATTTATTATTACTCCTAAGTACTTTGAATTGTTAGTTTGAATTAGTTCTATACCATGAATATAGTAGTTGGTTATTATTTGTTTCTTTTTCTTGGTTACTCTTACCAGTTGGCATTTTTCTGAGTAAAAAGACATTCTCCAGTTTGATTCCCATTTCTGAAGTTCATCTAGGTCTTTTTGCAAAAGTTCACTATCTTTTTCTGTCTTAATTGTTCTATAAATTATGCAATCATCTGCAAATAATCTTACTTTTGTTGGCGTGTTTACTAATTGGACAAGGAATACATTAAAAATTTGTATTCATAAAAGAGTGATAAAAAGATATAGAAAGAAAAAGTTTTGAGATACAATGACAGGGTCAAGCGAAAGTAACAATAAAAAAAATAAATAAATAGTTTACTCACATTTTATAACTGAAATAAGAATAATCCAATTGAAATCATATTTTCAGGAAATAAGTCTAATTATATATCCAAAGTAATGAAATAGTTGAATATAAAAGCTGAAACACTGAGGGTATGGAACAAACCATTGGTGACGCAGAGAGCGGCTAAGTGTATTTAACCAAAATCACAGTGGTGCACACAGCGGGAAAACGTATTAATTGGGTTAATTCAATTACAAAGAAATTCCATTATTTAAAAACAAACCGTTTCTGACCGCATTAATCTTGTTATTAATTTAATCTTTCAACTGCTTGTAACAATATATCTTTCAGAAACTAACAATGTAGTGTCCATACTCATCTCTTCAGATTTCCTCAAAATGGATTCACTGGTGAGTTTCAAAATGGATTATTTTGTTAACAGTTTTATGAATAAATAAGTAATGAGCATTTAAGTCTCTATAAAACTATCAGTGTTATTTCAGCTGTTTCATAAAAACAAGGACACCATTTTGTAGTTATATTTAACTTTTTATGGGTCGGTCAATGCTACATTTATTTGTTTTGTATTTTTTAAATCATCAATTTAGCTCTGTCACCTGGGCTAGGGTAATATCCATATTCTTAGTTGTATGTTAAACGCGCTCTGAGCTTACATTATGTTTGTTGGCAGCGCTATACAAATATTATTATTATTATTATTATAATAAAGTCTGGGATATTTTTCTTTAATTTAATTTGTTTTATTCAATATTTTTTACTAATCCAAAAATATTTACAACAGTGCCAGTCCATAATTTATATCCTACAGCAGTTCAAAGAAGATTCATGCCATTTGTTAAATACATTTGTTCCTCCATTTAATTATATATATATTTTTTTTTAAAGTGTAAATAAATGTCTATAACACAACGGCCCTGTCGGAGAAAAAATTGTTCTTGAGAAATCCATTAGGACTTTACTAGCACCTGGTGGTCTAACTTTAAAAGTTTGGCCATAAACTTGAACATTTCAGCATTGTAGTTTTTTATTTTGTATCTTTCAAGGTGACAGAGTGCATCAGGTTCTGCCACAAGTATATGACTGACATTGTAGCCACTCCTTGTAACATGGGATGCATCAACGATAAATTGCTCACCAGGTAATAAAGGACATTTTTATTGCTCAATTTAAGCATTTGTTTTTAAAAAAGAGATTTCTGCATTAGAAATGTATAATTATTATGAAGATAGATTAGGAGTATGCAACTAATTGTTCATAGCATGCACAATTTTGTTACTAACTTATCATATGTCACTTTAGATACAGAAAAAATATATTGATACAATGTCTCCCTATTATAAGCATGTCATGTCTTCTGTGTTATGGGGTACGGTAGCCGAGCGGCAGCGCGTTTGACTGGCGAGCCGAAGGTCCTGGGTTCGAATCCTGGTGCAGGCTAGGATTTTTTCCCGGGATTTGAGGGTGTCCCTGAGTCTACCCAGCTCTGATGGGTACCTGACCTTAGTTAGGGTAAAGTAAAGGCAGCTGTGTACAGTGCTGGCCACACAATCCCCTAGTATGCCGTGGTGACAGAAACTGGTGAATGCTGCTTCATCGGACCTATGGATCAATTCGGTCCGACGGGATACTTTACATGCCTTCTGTGAGCTCCTGTGCCCAATGTATTTGCTGGTGCCTGAGGTAGAAACTAAACTATTTTCAAATTTGCGGGTTGCGGTGGTCTAATTTGCAGCCTGTTAAATTAACAGTGAGCTGGTAACAGGCTTTTAAATACTGTAGTTGAAAGGTTCTGATGGGTATCTGACATTAACTAGTGAAATTCAATCGGACTGGGTATGGTGCTGGCTACACAATCCACTTGTATGCCATGGACATGAAAACTGGTGAACATTGCTTTACTAGCTTTTTTGAATCAGATAGTCTGAAAATAATAGTTAACTTGCAAACTAGTTATCCTTTCCATCATGTTTTCATGTTTAGGGGTGTTTTGTACATTGGTCTCATAAGGAATGTCATACAACAAGACACATTCAGAAATTGTATTTGCATTATTAATACAATAGTTGTAAAAGATTGCTGTTAAGAAGCTGTGCTGGTATTGGGAACACCAAACTGTTTGGCATGTTGTGGCTCGCAGGCCGCCTGTTGCACACCCCTGATAAGGCTTAGAGAAAAAACCCATTTACACTTCAAGAAATTTCTTGGCAGAGTTTATTAACTTGAACTTCTAATGTCAGGATAGCTGGGATGTTCACCCACAATGAAACAGACGAGGTCCGAGACAGAAAGGATAAATTTAAAAGGTGAATTTATATGGGCCAGTTGTCTTGTGCTGGGAAATACAATAAATGCATTTTGTAAACAAGAAGGATAACAGAGAGAATATCTGGGTCTGTGTGCATGAACATGTTGAGTGTCACAATTACAGTTGTAGATTTAAATGATAACTGAAAAGCTTAACTGTAAACCCTTGATATCAACATCTTCATGAGCAGCAGATATATATTTTTGTAGTGCTTCTGTTTAAGGTAGAATTTGGGTGGAGGCGCATACACATTTCCATATAAAAGAACATTCTTGGACGCCAGAGTGAAAAAAAAAGTTAGAATTGTTAAAATGTAAAATAATAAAATTGGAATTTGGTGGTGGGAGGGGGGGGGGACGAGGTGGAAATCCTCTATCACTTATAACCCCATTTCTTAAAGTGGGCAGCCATGCTGTTGTAGAAGTTTTTAAAAGTTTCTTACATCTATCATTGTAATCCCAGAGATCAAAGGTCTGACTAAATACAAATTTGGTATATTGGGATAGTGTCTGTGTAGAGGTCTCAGTAAAGCTTGTTTGGGCATGGAATGGGTTGCCTGAACAAACCAGGAAAACCAGTAGCTTAACATCATTTAGAACATTAATAAAAATGCAAGACTAGACTAGGACCACGGATGAGCTTAGGATGCAATAACCTTCTTTACAGAAGGAGCGCGGCGTCTGTAATATATAAGATAAGAAGATAAGTTATGTATAACTATAGTTATAATTATAGTTATAACTATATTTTAGTTCAATTACAGAGTTAAATAGATTTGACTCATTTTTTATTCCCTATATCTTTTTAACTAGATCGCTAGATATAAATATAACGCTGGCCCCTTATTCTGCTGTTTTTTTAAAACTATAATATTGTTGTGTGCAGCAAGCTGTTTGCCAAGAAAATAGAGAAACTCTTTGATCCAGAGCACATAACTCCAGATTCTCCAGAGAATGCAGTGACATTGTTCAGGTATGTATAATGTAATCAACTGTGATTGTCTGTATGAAAGAGAAGTTAACCCACCTGTTGACTTTGATTTGGAAATCTGGGTTTAACTCCAGTATTAGCCATTGGAACATTTTTTTGGGAGTTTAGACAAAAATATCCTAACAGCTTTGTCCAGCATTTCACAAATGCTGGGTGGCCACCCCATAACTGGGCCATGAAAGAAAAATTATTGGGTTGAAAATAGAAGAAAAAAAAAACATGGAGATTCAATTCAATTATTTGTCAGCTTATAGACTGGTAGAGTAAATGAGAATGTTAGTGGGTAACGAAGCATAGGTATAGAAATAACCCGGTCATGAAAGGAAAGTTGGGGAAATGCAGACTTAGTGTTTAGTTCTGGTTCCTGATAGTTTAGGCCACAAGGTATGTCTGGAGGGAGTGGGGGGGGGCAGGTTACTAAATTACCAACTAGGATTTAGTTTTAACAGGCATTACTTGATAATCATGGCCGCACTCTGCAAAAAAATCCTGGCGATGGTCTTGCAGAGGTACCAAAGTAACGAAATTTGGGTTGGCCCATTGCTCTCCTGTCACTTAGTGTTGCTACTGTCTGTTCAAACCACTGATCTATAAAAAGAATGGAGGCCAGCAGAAGCTACAATTTACTACACAGTCTACACAATTCACTTATCCATAAAAGCTAGTCATAGGAATAAACCAAATATACCGTATATACTCGCGTATAAGTCGCACCGGTGTATAAGTCACACCCCTAGTTTGAGATATTTTTCCTTATACGTTGTCATTGGCCCGCCCATAAGTCGCACCCCGACTTCCCGGGTTACACTGCCTTTTAATATCTCAAAAATGCATACCTTTTAAACATAAAAGTTACTAAATATTCACCCTAATTTGGAAACTTTCCTTAAAAAAATGTTTTAATCGTGCCTAAGGCAAACATAATCAAATAAAGGCATATCCAAATAATTCTACACGACTCCAATCAACTATAGGGGTTATGTAGGAAACTTTATGACAGAGTAGTGATGTTTTTCGAACTTTTCAAAAACAGTGTCGGGTGTACAAGTCGCAACCCTACTTTTTGTCGAAATTTGCTGTAAAAAAAGTGCGACTTATACGCGAGTATATAGGGTAATTAGAACAAAACTTTAAGATTAAAAGGAAGTCTAAGTCACTTGAAATGAATTTGCTGGTCAGTGTTTAGGAATAATATACCGTAATTTTATAGATAAGTGGAAGCATATTTAAGGATATCAAGAGTATTGTTTCCGGGTCTAATCCGTTCTCTTGCGGGTTTAATTCGTTCTCTTTATAGATCAGTGATTCAACCATAACCCTTAAATCTCTTTCCTTTCTCCTTGCAGGTGCATGATCTGTAAAAGATATCTGACAGAGTCTCTGAAGCCCCTTGTGAAATGTTTACCCAGCAGGTTTGTAGTGTATAGATCAAGTGGAAACTTCTTCTTATTAAAGGGATGTTAGCACATCATAAATTAACTCTTTCATTGCTGAATACTCTTAAATTAAACATTTATAAAATATTTAGTGTACCAAAGGTTTATAAGGCTAAGTTTAGTTAGTATCAATGGAAATATTTATAATAGACGAATTGCTATTATTTGCTTAGTTTAATTAAAATTAAGAAAAGATAATTAATCCTCTATATGAGATTTACTCACCTTACTAGGCCCTGAAAGAAAACTTTGAAACATTATTGACAAGCAAAAACAGCCAAGAATAATAACTCTATTGCTTTAATGAAATGAAAGAAAACCTTTTTTTGTTTAGAAATAATGAGGAACTTTTCTTCAATGTTATAGTCTTTTTTAAAAATTGCTCTTATGAATGTTTAACCCGAGACATTGCGAAGAAATCAAAGAATGATATTGAAACACAAGTCACTGTGCGCTGGTCTATTTTTTTTACACTTGCTTAGTGAAACTACTGTATGTTTGCTGACAATGAAAGGGTTAACTACATTTTACTATAAATGTCATGGGGAGATAATGGGCTATCTCCCAATGTTCTGCTAGCTTATTTATTTCAAGGGATTCAATTTAGCTTAATGTATTATTATATTACAGGGGCTAAACACAGAAGTTTGTGCATTTATTAAAAAAATTTTTTTGTTTAGTGAAACAAGAATCATCTTTATTGTAAAGTTGAAAAAAAAAAAGATAATAGTTAATCTAAAGCTGTCATTTTTGCCTCTTAGAATGACCATTGACCGCAATGGACAAATGACCTTCTCCCACATTGCTGATCCCATGTTTGACGTGAATGACTTTGTCCTGGAGCTCAAGTCCACCCTCAAGACCTGGCGGGACCTCTACTGGAGGTTGTGGGGGATGATAAACTACTTCACCTGTATCAGGTGTGGCGAAGTTTTCCCACTGACAGAATTCGGACATTGTGTGTAAGTAGCACCATTCTTATTTAAAGCCACAAAATTTTCATAGAAAATAACTGAAAAAAAATGTAGGCCTATAGTAAACTACAGTGGTCTTAAAAAGTTGTTTATTCATTTTAAAAGCAACCAGCTAAAATTCTGACAAGCCCCAATGTATTTTGATATCTAGCTTGGATAAAATCATATTGCTCTAGTTTATGAGTCTAGCCTGAGTTGGGGTGAATGTAGTAAGTTTGGCATTGTGATGGCCACACAATCCTTTTGATGACTAGCTTTTTCAGATACAGTTAACATATAGAACATTTCTTGGGAAAATTAAGTTTCAGTTTGTTATGAAACTTTGTAAAGATTTTCTTGTTACTGACAGGTATTTTGTTTGTAGTGTTTTTTGTGTGTGTTAGCATACAGTTTAATAAAAAGGTTGCCTTTAAAAAAAGCTACATATTTTAAAAAGAATCATTGATTACGGGGTTCGAAAGGTTTGGGAAGGTTTAGAAAAAATGACAAAAGTTTAAGAAAATGTGTGAATCAGGCTATGATTGACGAAGCAGCGTGAAAAAATAAATCTGAAATTAAAATAAAAGAATAACTAAATTGTAAAGTTATGGAGTCATTAACTGCCATAATGTTTTTGTTTTCTGAAATTATAAAACATCTTAGAGAACATGCATCCCTGATTTTGTAAAAAAATTGAGACAACCTATATATACACTACCCATTATCAATAAGACGTACTGGTCTGTATTGGTTTGTAAATTTTTTTTATTAAGGTTTTGGAAAAGTTTGTCAAAGGCTTGAGAATTTGAAAATGGTTTTAGAGTAAGATTAAGTTTTGTCACTTTATCATTTGAACCATGCTGTTTTTTCCCGTAGGTACCACCCTGAACTTGCCAGGTATGAAAATGAGCCTGGCTCCGTCACTTCCTGTGTGGGCATACATCCATGCTGTCACCAGAGAGCTATACGTTTCGATCCCACCCTCGTCAATAAGGTAGAAAGCACAAGATTTTATTTTCACTCAGTGTATTAAACATCTTTAACATAACATCAGCTGACCTTAAAATACAATTCATTTAATCTAAAAGGTAAAAAAAAATTTATTATCTGATATGTTATTGAATTTATCAGGGATGCAGAGTAAAAGACCACATCCTGAATTTCACACCTTCAGAAGGTGAGAGGTCAACCATGCAGTCAGTCTACGATGATTTGCTCACGAGGAAAGACGTCATCTGCATTCCTTACCAGAAACCCATCGATCACAGGTAAGCCTACTGCACATGCTTGTAACCTTGTATACATAGGGACAAAGTGCATTTCACTTGACTGGCAAACCGAAGGTCCTGGATCCCAATCCTGGTAAAGGCTAGGATTTGTTCCTGGGTCTGGAGGGTGTCTCTAAGTCCACCCAACTCTGATGGGTACCTGACAATAGTTGGGGATGAGTAAAGGCAGGTGAGCATTGTGCTGGCCACAGTCACCTTTATTGCAGTGGCCACAGAAATTGCTTTCAATGTTTCTTTGTTCACGGTGCAACAAAACATCTGATATTATTCATGTGGGTTAATTACTAAAGGTTTTACTGTTTGCTATCCCTGCTCGTCTCCAAAAGATTCGTCAGATGAAAAAGCCCTTTTGTTTAAATTTAGATTTTGGCATGTAAATATGTTTGTCTGGCATTGATTGCTATAGCACAAAAAAAAGCTGTGGACTGGTTAATGTAATAAAAATAATTTTGAATTCAA
Source organism: Anisus vortex (assembly GCA_949126835.1). Taxonomy (NCBI): domain Eukaryota; kingdom Metazoa; phylum Mollusca; class Gastropoda; family Planorbidae; genus Anisus; species Anisus vortex. Next base: position 35,063,962 of record OX421504.1, read on the forward strand.
TTTTTCATAAATTTTATGTACCTTTCACTTAGCAGAATACTGTTCAGATCTAAGGGAAACAACTCACTTTTGGCCTCAATTGTCTAACAATCAAGTTCTTTGAATCATTCTAATTCCTGTATCTTCTGCTGAATTTTGCTGTAACTGGCTCATGATTTTCTGACTCTTCCAGTGACACACAGGTGGATGTCTTTGCCAATGAGGTTTTCATCTGTCACTCCAGCAATTCTGGTGTGCAGCTGCCAAGTCTTAGTGACGTCTGCCCTGAAGCGGGAAAAGTTGAGGTAACTCCCATTGCAAACATATTTTTTGTTAAAGCCTGATTCAGTCTTGTGGTATATTTAAATGTATGGGTCATGACAGTCCATCTACAGAGTGTTTGATTGCTGTTTTGAAAGTGCTGTGGCCGGCTGGTCCTGCGCGATTAGTTCACTGGACTGTCAAGAAAACGGCCTGGGTTCTAGCCCTGCCGCTGACCAATCCCTGCCGCCCTGCAGGAGTTTCGGGCCTAGTGGATGTAATAATCTTCTATCTAGAAGGAATGCCTGTAAACTTATAAGTTTTGTTCAAAGTCAGGTTAAAACCTACAAACCTGGAAATTAGGTATTTCTAGGATATATTATTATTATGCTGTTTTGATAATAATTATAATGTTAATAATTACGCTCTATGAAACCTTTGAGCTCATGAACACTATTCAATTCAGCACTGATAAAGGCTTATAAAGTTAAAACTCAAAAAGAGACCTGCAGTGGACTGCATTATACTACACCATGCTTATGTGCAGCCAGCCTTGATGTGTATGTAATACTAATACCAAGCCTAGATTGTGTGTGTGTTTGATTCTGTTTTGCAGAGACAGTCTTTGGATAAAAGTCCTGGTCATGCAATCTAGGTTGTGTGTTTGGTTAAAAGTACCATTGTGAAATTTTTTTATATATTTGGTGATGTCTTGGTTGTTTGGAGGTTCTCGACTGCAATAGAGAGTGAAGAAGTATTGAAGTAGAAGTATTGAAGTAGAAGTATTGACGTAGATGTATTGACGTAGATGTATTGACGTAGATGTAATGATGTAGATGTATTGACGTAGATGTATTGACGTAGATGTATTGACGTAGATGTATTGACGTAGATGTATTGACGTAGATGTATTGACGTAGATGTATTGACGTAGATGTATTGACGTAGATGTATTGACGTAGATGTATTGACGTAGATGTATTGACGTAGATGTATTGACGTAGATGTATTGACGTAGATGTATTGACGTAGATGTATTGACGTAGATGTATTGACGTAGATGTATTGACGTAGATGTATTGACGTAGATGTATTGACGTAGATGTATTGACGTAGATGTATTGACGTAGATGTATTGACGTAGATGTATTGACGTAGATGTATTGACGTGGATGTATTGACGTGGATGTATTGACGTGGATGTATTGACGTGGATGTATTGAGGTAGATGTATTGAGGTAGATGTATTGAGGTAGATGTATTGACGTAGATGTATTGACGTAGATGTATTGACGTAGATGTATTTCCTCAAATTGCGGTGAGAATTTGGAGCGTGATGTATTTTAGTTATAGGTCATGGTGGGCAAGCGGCAGCGCGTTCGACTAGCTTTCCGAAGGTTCTGGGTTCGAATACTGATGAAGGCTAGGATTTGTTCCTGGGACTGGAATGTGTTCTGAGTCTACCCCAGCTCTGTAAAGTAAAGATGGCTGAGCATTGTGCATCCCCTAGTATGCCGTGGCCAAAGAACGCTGCATCAATTTGGTCCAAAGGGTACTTTAGTTTACAGTATTTTAGTTACGTTTTCTCTACCTCTTTGTTTGATATTGACTCAGGTGAAGCCCAGACTTCAGCCGCTGACGGTGGAGAAAGAGGTCTCATACTACGTTGACGACTTTGGTGCCGAGAGCGATGACGAGGTTGGAGATGATGAGCAGCAGTCAACCACTGGTGAGTTTAAATTGAACTAGACCAGAGTAGGTCAATTAATTTTTCTCATTCACTAAATGTAGGATAGATAAATCTCGCTAAAAGAATCTATTCCACTATGTACCGTTAATGTATTTCTCCTTGTGTCCAGGGTCCAATTCCACAAAGAGATCAAACCGGACACTGAAGAAATCTCTCGTTACTGTGGAGCCACAAGCCATTCTGCTGGACGCCCCAGAATTTGAGTAAGCATTTTTTTTAATAGCCTAAAAATGATACAGATACATCATCTGTTTTTAAAGTTTAATCTAGGTTTTTCTTTGCATAAATTTTTTCCCCTTTGAAATATAAAGATAAACTATCTGTTTTTACTTAATTAATAAAAAAAACTATTTGAATTTTTGTAAACAAATGTTTTTTCTTAATTTTTGTAAGTTTTGAATTTTAAGTTTATTACCAATGCTAATATTGTGCAACATGGAATTAAATTTTTCATATTTTAATTTCAAAAGTCAAATAAAGAAAAATACATGGGACACACAGAAGTCACTGCGATACAACCAGGACACACAACGACAGGAAGGTAAATATCACAACACTAGCGTCATACTATCTATAATGATATCAGTTGTTCATTTTTCTGAGATTAATATTTTTATAGTTTTGATTGAGATATTCGATTTTTTTACTTAGACTGTGCCTATTTTTCAATTGCATATTTTAAACAAATATTCTCTTTTTAGTATCGTTTGGATACTTGGGGTATTTTCTTTTGGCTGTAAAGTAGTTCAGTTCATACTATGTTCAAAAATATTAATATATATATAGATCAGGGTTTAATGTAACTGCCATTTTTTTCCCTGCAATTGAATCTTTCACTGCAAATAGTGTTGCCAGCATGAAGTAGCAATTGAAATTCTTAAGATTTTCAAAAGACTTCTTGACTTGACTTGGCGGTCTTTCTTTCCCAGAATTCATATAATTTTTAAAAAGTTCCCTTCCCCGTGAAAAAATCACTGACATAGACAATAAGGCATCCTTACTGGGCTGGTTATGTTCATTGCATTGCTTCTCTTGTCAAATAATAGGGAATTAAAATTTTAATTCCTATGGTCGCACCCCTGACCACCTGACATGTATTTTTAAAATATAAGCAACCATAGGTAATGATCACTACAACTGGTTAAACTCTGCTCTACCAATACCATTAAAACAGAATGGATTTTTAAAGTAGTGCCTTATGACTTTAATATGCACTGCATGGCTCGTCTTAAATTAAGGTAGAACTTAAATTGTGTTGCAGATGCTAGAAGAATGAAAGAGATTCGTCTGTTCTTGACCAGACTTCGACTGACCCCTGAAAAAGTGGATAAGCCTAAGAAAGAGGTAAACATTTCTTAATTTTGTTTTTAAAATTGGATTTAATTCAAATGGTCTCAGAATGTTAATTTGATGTGTAGTTAATCTGCTCTAATCATCGAGTGGCCAGCTGGTCCTGCGGTTAGATCATCGGACTTTTAACCGACACTTTGTGGGTTCTATCCCTGCCGCCCTGCAGGAGTTTTGGGCCTAGTCGACATAATAAACCTCTATCAAGATTCTATCTGTAAAACTTCAAAGAATTAATGCAGAAAGAAATTAATCATTTGTTCATTTCTGTCCTAAACCAGTTTGCTGGAGGAATTTTCAGTAAGCTGGAGAGCCAGTGGAGAGCCACACACTTGCCGTTTCAAACCCGATCACTGCAGCCATTGACATTCAGGTAAATTTTACTTTCTTATATTCTTTTTTAAGGGCATGGTGGCTGAGAGGGTGTTCCCAGGTCTACCCATCTCTGATGGGTACCTGACTTTAGTTGGGGTAAAGTAAAGGCAACTGGGCATTGTGCTGGCCACACAATCCCCTAGTATGGCGTGGCCACTGAAACTGGTTAACGCTGCTTCACCAGTCCTATGGATCAATTTGGTCCAACTGGTACTTTACTATAATATTTTTGATTCCATGAGGAACACAGGGCCTCTGAAGAGGTATTTTAAAGCATTTGTTGACTTTGAGTATCCACTGTTAGAAAATAGTTTTTTTTAATAACAAAGTAGAATTTGTTTAATTAAAGAAAGTTTAATGTTTATTAAAAAAAGGAATATTCCTAGTATTATATAGTAAAAGTGAAAAAACTAAGTGAAACATGGTGAACTAATTGTATTTAATTGTAACCAAATTTTCTAAACTAGTGCGTTGTAATTGTAGTCTAATTTTAGTTGGCATCACAAGTCTAAGTTTTTTTCTTCTCAGGACTCGACCGAAACCTTTTGGTCAAACAAAGCAGCCAATGATGTGATGAAAACGGCAAGCACATCACCACAATGCCCACATCATATTTATATCACAAGCTCAATAGAATTATGTTACAGAAAGAATGTTGTGATGATGTCATATAATTTTATAGAAAAAAATGTTATAATAATGTTATAGAAAGAATGTTGTGATAGATAATCTTATAGAAAGAATGTTGTATTAGATAATCTTATAAAAAGAATGTTATGATAGATAATCTTATAAAAAGAATGTGGTGATAGATAATCTTATAGAAGGAATGATGTGATAGATAATCTTAAAGAAAGAATGTTGCATTAAATAGTCCCCTGGGTTTGACACTGTTAATGTTTTGTGCATGTGTGTTTGTGTGTGTGCGTGTGTTTTTTTTTGTGGGTAAAGAGGTTGGTGCACAGTTTGCAAATAGTTTCCATAAGTGAATTAATTGGTCTTACTTTTAGATCAACTTTATATCAATAGTTTAGCATGAAACCATCATTGAAGCCTAACCTGTTAGTGAAATAAGAATTCAGTCACCCAACAATATGTATGCATCAGTTAAACTTTTTTTGTTTCTATTAAAATTCTTTTTTTGTTATTTATGTTAATAATTTTTTTAAAAAATATTTTATAAATTCATATTTATTAAAAAAAGGAATATCGTTTTTTTATATATATATTTTTGTTCATAAATATTATTGCAGTTTTCTTTCCATAATAATTTTAGCTAATAATTTCTTTGAGTATTATTTAAGTATTTGTTTTGAGACACTAAAAAAATTTTTATTGTTTTTCACGGTCAACTATTAACATTGCTTGAAGAGCCGTCATCTGACATCTAGCAATTAGCGCCAATGTGCTTAGCCAGCTTAGATGTATTCTATTCTTAATATTATTATAGGTTCTGTTCATAGACCACAAGCCTGAAGAGTAAAGAAACATATTATGACTAAATTAAAACTGTTCCCCAAACACGCCCACCTCTTCCCGAATTCCTCCCACTCCTTCCTCTTTCCCCCCCCCCCCGAAATCTCTCAAATATGCCGTGTCCCAGTGCCCTCATATAAAGGGGGGGGGGGGCATATGCCCGGGGGGCGGCACTTCCAGGGGGGAGGCAAATGTAGTCTAAATATAGCACTAAACAAGCAGTTACAGTATATAAGGGGGCGGCGCTGAAACTTTTGCCCTGGGGCGCCACAAAAGCTTGTAAAGGCACTGCCATGTCCTAATAAGGCAAGTTGCTAAAATATTTAAAGAAAAACAAGCGATAACATAACATAAACACGGATTATTAACATTATAGCAGACGTTAACGTTTATTGAGTCTCAAAAGGGGGGACGAATCAGCCAAGACCTCCAAACGCATGAAATTTACCGCCAGAATTTCAAGAATTCGAAACATACGGTTTAGGTCATAGGTTCTCAACCTTTTTCGGCTCACCGCCCCCGTTTAAATTTTTTTCCGCTCGCCGCCCCCACCTTTTTCATTGCCCCCCCCCCCGCCCCCCACCCTTCTGGGAGTTAAAGGATTAATATAATTTCCGCAATTTTTCTTAGGCCGACCAGATTTGTGTGCTTATTTATTACGGTATCTTAAAAAAAAAAAACTGAAAAGGAAACATATTGTAAGAATTAATATATCGAAAAATTACCTAAACAAGAGGCTTAGAAAAATCAATATTAATGTGAATCGTTTGCCTGGTGTGCTGTTAGTAGTTTGTTTATATTTGTATCAATTTTGGTTGCAAAATACTTAGGTCTCGACGCTTCAATATTTGCAGCTTGTTTTTCTTTTTCTTTTTTTTTGACAACCAAATGGTATTATAATAAAAATCCACTTTCCACAAAAGAGGATGCTAAGAATGCAATACTACAATTGTTGCCAAAACTCACAGACCTATAGAAACTGATTGATTTTCTCCCAAGAATCGCATTCGCTTTTCAAAAACTCGAGCACCGAATCCAAGTCTTATCTATATATATAAAAAGACAATGTTAAGCCCCGCGAGGATCCCCATTGGTCAATTTGAAAACACGTGTGTCACTGACCTATCTAGGCCTAGCCCAATATACTTTGATAGCTCAGTGGTAAACGTAGTGAACTGCTATACGGGCGACCAGGGTTCGATTCTCCAGTTAGACTAAACTTTTTTTTTTCGACAATTAATTTTTCAAACTTTTAAAAACAAAAGACATTGTAAATCTATAGGCAATATAGATTTTGTTAAATACAAATATTTGACTATTTTTTTTACCCTATTACAATATTTATTTACTTTCCTAAAAGTATTCAGTAAGTGTAGTTTATAAATTTTTTATCTGCACCCCAGACAGTCCTTTTTATTTTCACCCGGGCAACGCCGGGCAATGTAGCTTGTACATTATATTTAAACGGTCATCTTCTGCTAACCAACGCACCTCTGTGTCTCGTGTGCAGTTTCCATCGCTTGTAGTCCTCGTCAATGAACAATATTTATGCAGAGCGATTTTAAATGACACGCGAGAGACCTCCAAGAGGTGTTTTTTATTAATAAAAACAACATTATTTCCCGGTTCTGAACGAGGAAAACTGACTGTTGAAGCCGATATTTCTGAATGAGGAAAACTGACTGTTGAAGCCGATATTTCTGAATGAGGAAAACTGACTGTTGAAGCTGATGTTTCTGAATGAGGAAAACTGACTGTTGAAGCCGATACAATTAAAATAGGAATAATAGGCCTACAAGTATTCATATAAAGACGAAAAAAAGCGGTCCATGTATGTTAATAATAATAATAATAATAACGGTGCTTATATAGCGCATATCCCGTTGGTGACAGTTCTACTATTATTCCTATTTTCATTGACTATAATAAGATGGACCGCTTGCTCTATTTTTAGAGCTTATATTCTCTTTCCGTGCGCATACAACACTGATCAATAAATGTTTCCGCTTTATACAACTTTCGATTTTAATTTTACTTAAGAAAATCATAGCGATTAAATAAAACGGAACTAGTATAGAAACTACTTTATAGCAACTACTTTATTTAGAATCGGGAATTCAGAAAATCAGTGTTTCGAGTCATCATATAGCAGAAATACTAAAGCAAGCGGTCCATGTATATGTTTAAACATAAAAAAAATGGGCATCAAAGGGAGCTGCGTAGGAAAATCATCTGCTATTCTCAACTGCATTCTCTCATTTACTTACTGAGTCTAATCAGCTCTGATGGGTACCTGACCTTAGTTGAGGTAAAGTAATGGCGGCTGTGCATAGTGCTGGCCACACAATCACCTAGTATGCCGTGGCCACAGAAACTGGTGAACGCTGCTTCACCGGACCTATGGATCAACTCGGTCCGACGGGATACTTTCACTTTCTTTAATTAAACTTAAATATAAGTAATTCTAAAACAAATTCATTTGTACTATTAATTTAGAAATATAAGAGACTTATTTAATATCACTATAGTATGTAATTTCTGTAATTAATAATGTTTAAAATATAAACTCCTTAAATGGACAAACAATTAGGCAAATGTAGGAAATGTTTATATACAACTGTTTAACGTAAATTATTATAATCCTCTAATAATTAAATCTTGTTATGAATGAATTAATTATGAATTAATTTATTAATGTTAAATTTATTTGAAGAAATAATAACTAGTCAGTAATATCTAATATATAATATCTAATATCATCACTATTGAATCAAACGTGGAAACATTTTTTAATTAAAGGGAGATAATTAAACCGTTTCATTATGCTAATATATCTAATGTTTTTTTTCTTGTATAAAAAAAAAAGGCTCACAATTTATAACTTTGAAATGATCAAACTGTAAAAAGTATTGGAAATTATATAAATATTATATGACTTAAGAATTTATATGTATATTTTCAAAATGACATTAACTACCCAGTTTGTAGGATTACTACGTCTCTGCTCCGCTTAACGATAGTGATAGATTCATTTAAATACTACCTACGTATTAAAGAACATCTCTGTAAAACTGACATCAACATATCGTTAATATTAGCACCTAAAGACCTCACCATTTTCTTTATAACTGGGTGAATCCACGCTACCAGACAATCAAGCTTTACATTTAGCTTATGATTATTTGATACAGGGATCGTTCGCGACAGGGATAGAATCCGCTACGTGTCCTTTGACAGTCCGATGAACTAACCACAGGACCAGCCGGACGCACACCATAGACTTGTCTAATACTGACCCCTACTTCTTCGAAAAGTAATTGTGATTTCTTTCTCTTATTAGTATAATAATATGTAAGCCAAATGTTGGGGGATATCAGATATTTAGCAGCACTTACGTTTACATAACATTTCATACAAAAACTAATCGATTCAAATAACTGAGGTTTTCAAAATATATCAGGTACGTTTGTACCGCCCACTTGCCATTCACGGCCCCCCAATCGCCCCCTGGAACGTCAGCGCCCCCTAAAGCTTCTCACCGCCTCCGTTGAGAACCTATGGTTTAGATTCTTTTCTGGCAGACGATCAATTAGGTGTGGCAGGCGTGGAATGCAAAAGAAGAAATTTAGGATGTGGCAGGGACATGAGGACATGACATTTTATTGATTACCGCCAATGACGTAACAAGGTGTAAAATAACAAAACAAAATGGAATTATCAATGTGCGGCACAAATGTAGGCCCTATTGATTGAATTGATGAACATTTTTTAGTTTATACCGATGTAGGATTCTTTCAAGGCATCGAGGGAGATGAGGGCAGTTTTATTTAGCATAAAATATTATTGGTTAACCAATTGTAGTGATCATTACCTATTGTTTCTTATGTTTACAAATACATGTTAGTTGGGCAGGGGTGCGACCATAGTGTTTTTAATTCCCTATTTATTTTACAAAAGAAGCAATGCAATGAACTTAAAAAGCCCAATAACAGTGCCCCATTATCTATCTCAGTACTGTTGTTTAAATTTTCAAGCGGAGGGAACTTTTCAACAACCGTATGAATTCTGGGGAAAGAAAGACCGCCCCTAAATATTCAAATATGCATCCTATGTCTGCGATGGAAAGGACTGAGCATTGGTCTGCTTTTTGACAGGGTTGTACAAAACAGTTCCCGACGCACTGTCGAAAGAGAACAGAAAGAGCATGAAACGAACTGCTAGCTGGAACAGGTCAGAGAAAGACCATGTCGGTATCTTGTTAGGGCCTTATGCTTAGGCTTGTATTAACCGTTACAGCTTAGGGCATCAAAGGGAAAAGGGGGGGAGGGGAGCAACACGGACATTTTAATTTACCATTATCGATATCCGGTATGTTGCACTACTACTCATTAAGCCCTTATCCACAAAAAGCGTTCCCCCATTACATTAGAAAATATTCTTATCAACGAATTGGTAATTGTAAGATGGAGAAAACTTTTAAAACATAAAATACGTAGGTCAAAAACAACAAAATATCTTTCTTACTGCAAGTTTTGTATACTAGCAATAAATAAATTCATTTTATGGTTTATAATTGTTCCTATGATGAATAGCTTAAATAAACATAAAAGGGCACCAAAATCTTTTAGTGCTTTGGGCCTCTCAAGGTCTTAATCTGGCCCTGATTATGCTTTACATAGAGGCATAGAGGGATAAAAGATAACTAAATAAAAGTTCCCCTAAATACCTAACATTGTACTACGGTACACTTAAAAAAAGGGGAATAAAGTCTAATATAAGATTTTTTTTTAATTCATGGCGTATACGGTCAGCAGTCGTATTTCTGATCTTAGCCATTGTTAAGTCTTTCACCAGAAACTCTAGTCTTCTAGGAGAAACCGCCATTTAAAAGGCGTGTCGATGGCAGCCATTTTCGCGTGGTAGACGTCATCAAAATGTGCGTTCAGGTCATCGTCAAAGTGGTTCTTCCAATCACCGACCATACCTGTGGTACAGAAGATTAAACAGGGATAATTACCGTCAACTGACAGCTACACATAGGTACTTTTGTCCATGTAGATTTCTTAACAAAACTATTTCAGTTCAAAGAAAACATTAAAAAAAAATTATAACAAATTCAGAAAAAAAGATGCAAGGTTCATAACTAGCGAATATTCCCAACTGACAAGAGTAAAACCAATAGTTAAATCACTAAACCTAAAAACACTAGAGGACAGAAGAGCAAAGAGTAAAGTTGTAATAATGCATAAGGCATTAAATTCTAAATTTAGAAATACAACACAAAAACAACCTGTTGCAATGCTCTGATACCTTAACATAAGGACAAAAACACTTTTCTTATCCACTACGCGAAGGTAGGGTTTGGGCCTGGAATGGGTTGCCTGAACAAACCAGGAAAACCAGTAACCTAACATAATTATAAACACTAATAAAAATGCAAGACTAGATTCGGACCAGGATGAGCGTAGGGCGCAATAGTCTTCTGTATTCAAGGCACTTCTATACCCATGGACTTCAAAGACTGGCGAAGTGTGTAAACCGCCGATACGTTCCCATTAAGAATACACCGGCGGGTGAACGCATGAGGGACAGCTACCGCTGCGGATCCGACACCCATTGCACTGCCGAGAGGCCACGGGGTCTCGGTGGGGAGGAAGAAATGGACGCAGTAAACCCCGTCTCAGAACCACCCGGTGCCTGGATGTCTGTACCTATAGTAAAGGATTTGTGCTACCGGTTGACAGTGCAGGTATACGGGCGAACCACTACGACAGTGATGGCGAACCTTTTTGAGGCCGCGTGTCCAAAGTACAACACAGAACCAACTTATTTCTTTCAACGTGCCAACACAGCAATTAAAACCAAATACCATAACTTAGCTGTTCCATTTTTGGTAAATGCACGCGTTCCCACAGAAATGGCTCTGCGTGCCAGCTGTAGCACGCGTGCCGTAGGTTCGCCATCGCTGCACTACGATAATGATCGTTAGGGGAACCGCAGCGGATAATCATAGCTGCGGAATCCTTACTATTACACGGCACGCCAAGCCTTCTGTGTGTTGTGGGGTGGCTGGTGCCCGGACAGAGCTTGGGAGTGCCCCTCCCCCCCCCTTGAGCTCAAACCTTTCGTTACGCCCTGGACAAAAGAGCCCTTGGGGCTGTCCTTTGGTATGAGTTGAACGAGCGGAAGTCTTCGAAAAAATTAAAGTTAGGTCAGTGTAGGAATACGAAATACCCTCAATCTATTGACAGTCTAGATGATTATGCATCCATGGTGAACCTAAAAGTTCATAGTGTACCAACATCTACGGTCCTGTTCGTTCATTTACTAACAAAACATGTCTGTGTTCCGTGTTACTGCTTGTACTGCGAGTAAAAAAAGAGATATTGGATTCAATTTTATTTCCTTTCCAAAAGATATTGCCGAAAGAAAACGATGGATTGTGAACGTCAGAATCATTAGTTTTTACTCCAAAATGTATAGTTTTAGATCAGAACAACGAAGTTGAAATAGATTTTCAAACACCAGCAAGAGCTGAAAAGATCATTTAAAGAGTGTTGCCGGAAATAAACCGGATGTTTATGAACACGATAACCTCTGACCTATTTGAAAAGGTCAGGCCTCATTAAGAATTTCGTCAATTGGCCTACCAATGAAGTAGAAGGCCTCGCCAACACATTCATCACTATCCGTGCTTAGGTCTACCAATGCAAAATCATGCTAAATCTAATCACTTCGCCCTCCTCTCTGCGTATGACTGAATAACGTTTTATTTTACGTACTACACATTACGTCATGTAATTCTTCATATTATCTTAACTTATACCTTACAGACGCTCTTCTATAAAGGAGAATATTGCTTCCTACGCGCATCTATTTACCTTAATTTAATAAGAAATGACATCAGAATCTGATAAAGAGATTTTTAAAATAGAAAAAAAACTATTGTTCTAAATCTAGTATTTTTTCTCTTTTTGATCATCTGAGTTTATGGTTTGTTTTAAAAACTTTACGAAAATGAACATATTCACACACCCTTTCTGTACATTATAGCATTCCCGCCAGAATCCATGTCGAACTGAGCTTTCTTATGGCGCATTTTATCCAGGCTGCACTCTTGGCAGATTTCTGAGATCAAGTTTTCTGGTGGAGACAAGTTCAAGAACTCTGCAATTTCATGTATTGTACCGTTGGGATTCTGAAAGTACAATTTGCATGCCCCGGTTATCCCCTTAGTGATAAATTATGCATTCTAAAAAAAGGAATGCAAAATATCGCTTACGTAAGTATTTGGAATTTTTGTAAGACCAGTCGAGGTAAAAGAAATAGAAATAGCTTTGTGTTGTGAAGATAAAAGGCGATTTTTAAAATAGACGTTGGGGTGAAATCAAACAAAGCGCATGAAAGAAGAATATTTAAGTACATCGAAAGTTAGATAAAAATTTCATAAATATCTCTTTTTAAAAATTCAGGATGAACTTCAAATTTTATTTTCTGTTCATGCAATTGCATTTCTAATAACTGTAACCGTGTCACACGCAATTTTGGCAAGGCACTTAAAAAATTCCATAAGGAACCCAAAGGACAGATGATAATGATGAATTAAAATATGGGCCTATTTTTAGTTCTTGGCATTTATTAAGGTCATGAATTGCCGAGCGAGAGAACCAAAGAAAAAATATAGAACAGAATGCGCAATCGCATTTTTTTCTGTTTCCGGAAGTAATACCGACGCCATACTGTTTAAACGAAGCGGCCCTGGTTACACTATATATTTATGCTTATTTACAATGTCTTTTTCATCAAATCTACAATTTCGAACACCCAAAGCTAATGTTTTAGGCAAAAGGTACAGAGGCTTCTGTGTAATAAACTGCAACAAAGATGCGAAAACGATTGATTATCGTACAAATAAGCATGTCAAACTACATGGCTTGCCTGACCTCGTAAAGGATAAACAACGGAAAGTTGTAACCTCATATTACTTAATATTAGTAGCCTTGCTTTAGTCCTAAGCTTGCTAAGAGTAGATATCAGTAATAAATTAAGCCTGTCTCATTTTACTATAGTAGCGTTCCTAGTGACAACTGCCTTGAATCAAAAGAAAATGGCGGAAGCCGAGCTTCACTTTTAGTGACTGTGCATTTGGGGATTACACATTCTGTTCTATACCTATTCTATGCAGAGAATCGTGTGCCATTAGTAAATTTATTTGTGGGCCTACATAAAATAGTGTTCTCTTATTCACAGCTACCCATAGAAAACGGTAAGGAATAAGAATGACTGTATCATCCCTTGATTCTTACAACAACAACAACCAGTACGATTACAAATTATGAAAAAGCATAAAATATGATTAAAAATGATTAAAAAATTATATCTAATGTTTAATACAAATGGCTGTATGTTGGATTAATAGGCCTAAGTATTTATTATGCAGAAAAAAAATAAAATAACAACACAAAGGCATCATATGATCCCATTAAAGTAATATCCGTAGCTTGTCTTTATTTCTATTGATATTTAATTCAACTACAACAATATACGTCTAGAAAAAAAGAATTAACAGTAAATCAAAGGGAAATAACTTACACTATTTATAATATATATATATATAATATATTATAGCCAAAACCAACACTTACACTATCTCTAATATATATATATATATAATATATTATAGCCAAAACCAACGTTTTCTTTCACTAATTTTACCTGAGAGAGCTGTTCATAGTTCACTTCCAAAATATTTAGTTCAGGATGCTGGCCGCGTGCCTTGCTCCAGCTAGAGATATGGTCGAACCAGGAACCATAATCCACTGCACAAATTATGTAGGCAAATTAGAAAAAAACAACCAATGAAAATATATAAAATGGCATAGGTTCGAATTGCCCAGCGGTACGTATTACCCACCTTTCCCCTAAATAAATGCTACATCTAAAATCTAAATGTGTTTTATTTTTCTTGGTCAAGTATAGTTTATCTTAGGGTGCTCCTGGACCAGAGTTACTCTGTAGAGCTTGTGTCTGAGTTTTAATATTAGCTGTGATTAGATTCATTTTTGTGCGGAAAATTGAAACAGAACATAGGGAATTTATACAAGTATGATAGGTAAGTCATATCGGAGGAAAAGTAAGTACAGGCGGGTTTTGTGCTGGCCACATAGTTATTCGGTATTCTTTGGCGAGGTAAGATTACAGGATCTGGACTACAATTGCCATGGGGGAAAACATTTTTTTCCCTTTTCATACGTTGAATGTCTAATTGGATACCGAACCTAATTTCACACATTTTTATTTTGCCGAAAGGGATCGTGTGACCAGCTCAATACCTGGCCTTAAAAAATCTACAATTTTCCATTCGCCGGGTAAACTCATGGATGCCCTCTGTGTCATTGAAATTATTTTTTTTTTTTGGCTTAACAGGATATGAACCCAAAAACCCTCGGCAAACCAACTAATTTCAATCCAGGTTTTGTACATGACATTCATTTTTACTTCCACAGTTCCGCTCAGTGTCCCCAGAGGAGGCCTTTTGACACACATGTGGAAAAACATGGTCAAACCATCAGGGTTCAAGTAAACGCGTTTGCTTCCCTTTGCTTTAGTTTGGGGCTTAGCATAACCTTTTCCCCAAAGCCTGTGCCCACCAACGATATGGACAACTGAATGCAAAGTTGCAATACTTGGAAATTGTGCAAATGGTACTGGACTTTATAAAACCATCATTGCTGATAATTAGAATCAACCCATACGTCAGCGTGCCATTGGAAATCACTCTTGTCTGGCACGCATGACGTAGGTTGCCTTACAATCGTCGACCCTAGATCTAACCCTGCCGTCGACCAATTCCTGCCGCCCGGAAAGAGAGTTTGTGCAATAGACATTATAATAATATTTTTTTTCAAGAAGAAACGACTGTAACGTATAAAACAAAGACACCCAGCTACGTCACAACGTTAAAACCGAATCTATGTTGCTAGACCATTACATAGAAAACCCGACCTTTGCCCTCCAGGAATAGATCGAGGTAATCCCCGAACAGCCCGTCATATTGATAGTAGCTCCACAGCGCCCTGTTGTGATGGTACATGGATACTGCCGTGTCTTTAGGATTTCTCGTCAGGTACACGATCCTGGGTCTAGCCGTCAGGACTTCCGCAGGAAGCAGCTCAAACAGAACGTGCGTGTTGAGAACTCTGGGAGACGGCATGGCGTCGAGGGCAGGCTGCTCGACCATCTCCATCATGCAGGCGTCTTTTTCCTCCAGCGGAACCTGCGTGGAGCCATTCAGGAGCATGCGCAGTATCTCCCACACCCAGTGGGTGCCTGTGGAGGAAAGACCTTAAGATAACCCACGATTAAAGCATCTATAAGGCATATAGTTTATATTAGGTTTATACAAGTAAACTGGAATATTTGAATTGATATGGGTCTATCCATGCATCCATTCACCCTCAATCTATCTGCCTACCTTTTACCGATCTATTTACCTGCCTATCTTTTACATATCTATCTACGGTTCCTGCATACCTGTTACCTATCTACCTACCTACCATTTACCAATCTAACTACCTGCCTACTTACTTACCTGTCTGCATACCCTATCTTTCTACCTATCTACCTACTTATGTACCTATCTATCGATCGTTCTATCTATCTTTCTATCTATCCCTCCTTGGAACCATTCATTAATTTACCCTCTCACTGACCTGCCTTCAGGTAGCCTGCCAGTATGACGTCATCCTGGCGTATTTTCAAAGAACCAATGCCCTTGATGACCTCGGGCGGGAACGTCGGATAATACCTGCCGTCAATCACCTGCAGTGTCAGCGTGGCTCCGCCCCTGTCCTTCACGTATTCCAGATCCATGTCTGAAGTAGCGGCCATCTTGCTGACACACACAAAACAACAACAGGATTAACTTATTGACTTTATTTAATCCTGTATATCCCCATAGGTGATAAAGGCCGCAACTACACTTTTCCATCGGTCTGGGTCTTGGCCGGCTCTTTGACTAAGCTTGCTTTGGTATAGTTTTGGTTTTTGTAACATTGTTTTTTTTATGGTGTAAGGTTGCTAGCCCCACGACCAACCCTTTAACTTTACCCGGGCCTTGTGACCGGCAGGATACACCCCGAAGGTGATAGCCAGGCGGAGTTGGATTAACTTGCTAACTTTTATAAATCTCCTTGTTTAGTTTTGGTTCAAAATGGCTATGACATTGTCTATTGTCAGCAAATAGGAAGACTTGTTTTTTTAGTTTTTAAAGTAGCCATTTTTTTTTGCCAGACGTGAAGTTAAAAGAGAAATAGAAAGTGGGCTATATAAGTATATATATCAAAACATGGCTGCAAAAAATTGTTTTTAACAATGAAAAATAACAACCTGTCTAAAGAAATTGCACTGGCTACCTATAACACTTACGATACAATTAAAATTTCTGACCATGCTCTATAAAAAAACTTCATAGTCCATCTCCACAGTGAATCAGATCTATGATTGAGCTACACACATCAGAGCAAACTGCGTTCAGAAAACATCATCAACAAATCACGGGTACCAAAAGTAAAGAAAAATATTTGCAGCTTGCCCTTACAGCGTTGTAGCACCTCTGTGAATGGAACGAACTTCCGAACACAATAAAACAAGCTGATAATGATAACATACTTATTCGATTTGTTTTAATAACATAGGGTAAATATAAAGCGCATTCGAAGACTAATTTATTGTTATGAAGTAAGTAAAGTACCAGTGGGACCAAATTGATCTGAGGACAGTTGAAGTATCGTTCACCATTTTGTGTTGTCACGGAACACTAGGGTGTGTGTGTGGCCAGCACAATGCCCAACCGTCTAAATGGGTAGACTCAGTGACACCCTTGAGTCCCGGGAAGAAATCCTAGCCTTCACGAGGATTCAAACTAAGGACCTTCAGTACGCGCTGCCGTTCGATGTCGAGCCTCATTCTGAACCTTTTTTCGTATAGTAGGGACCCCACAACAAAAAAACAACAAAACAAATAACAACAGTCAAATGTCCCTGTCTGCAGCCCGGCTGTTTTTAAAGTCAGATAGAGAATATGGATCTATCTATCCCTCTTTCTCTGTTGCAATTGCCTGCTGGTATGGTAATGCCACTACATTGAACAAACACCAGATAGTCGTCCGCCTACTAAACAAAGCCTCTCGTACAACACAGACACAACTACCAACTTTTGGAGATCTGTTCAATTGAAGGTGTTCTTTCTATGATTGACAAAATCCATCAGGACCATGCACATCCGCTTCACGACAGTTACAATACATCATGTCTAGTCGAAGTTGTCGGCTTCTTTCAATAAGGGCATGAACAGAACGATTTAGGAACTTATTTGTTCCCCTATCAGTGAGCTTACAAAAGAAACGCCAGTCAGCCATAAAATACAACAGCTGACTCCTAATGATACTTTTCTAGTATGAGAAATGGTATGATAGTGTGCGCGAATGTCTATTGTGCTTGAGTACAAATGGCTCTTTAATTTTTGTTTTAAATAAGCTGAAAGACGGAATTTATGTAATCAAGTTAAATTTCAATTAATTTGATCAATAAAGTAATCTTATAATATACATTATACAATTGACACGTAACATTATAATGCTTATAATTAGGGCTCAAAATTTTGCATGTATTTTTAAAAATACTTGTGCAGACCACATAAGCCTCAAGTGTACCGATGCCGACAAAATTGGTGAGCTCTGCAACAGTAGCCCTAGAAGAGACATTCAAGGCCTACAAGTAGATATTGTATAGCCTTATCACTCGACATTTAAAAAACAACACTACATTTTCACTTGAATCGTTTTATAAAAAGATTATCAGATGATAGTTGGCATTCTTAGGACTTCAAAGGACTGTTCCCCGCAGAGATTCCAGATTTGAAAAAGAGTATAGACAGACAGAAGACTTTAACTGTACCCTCCCCCTCTTCTCCCTTTTCCCGCTACAGTCTCCCACGATAGAATTGATAATTAATTACGCAATGCAAGGTTTTCACACGATGCATGCATCAGCTGATTACATTAATATATATATATATATATATAACAATATTTACCTTGCTGTCTATTACAATGTCACCAAAGCATTCCACACGATCGTTTTATAAAAGAATTCAATGTCGTCTGCTTTAGATGACCAACGAACGGAACTTGTCCATTTTCTTACCACAAAACGATCCGTCGATTTTTCTTTTCTCCCCCCCCCCCCCCCCCCCCCCAAAGCAGACACAAGGGGCCATAACCCTGCTGTAGTCGGCAGAACAGTTCATTCATTGATCGCCCTTTAGTATTCAATTGATGGAAAAAGAAAAAGAGGATAAAATGACACTTCAACGCTCTTTCATACATTAATGGAGTTTAGTGTTATGTGTGTCACAGTGTGTGTGTGTGTTGTGTGGGCATGTTTGTATCTGCACTACTTTTTTTTATCGATTTTTATTTTATCTTGCCATAAATGAAATTGTGACACACGTTGAATTCAATGCATCGGCGTTGACATAATTTAGTTTTTGTTGTTTTTAATGAAGAGGCGGCACCATTTTTTTTTTACAATCACATTTTTAGAACGATTTGCATTTTTAAAAATATACTTTTAAATAAACGGGCTTTTGAAATAGTGTTGAAAAACAGACAGTAAAATATACAAATTATAGAACAAACATTATTGAGCGCACAAAATATATAACATACTGTATGAAGAACATGCGAAATCTAGTACTTACAGAATATAGAACATACAGAATATAGAACATACTGACCGTAGAACATAATGAATGTAGAACATACTGAATGTAGAACGTATTGAACATAGAACATACTTACTATATAACATACAGAATATAGATAATACAGATTGTAGAATATACAGAATAAAGAACATTTAGAATTTTTAAAAATGCTGAAAATGGACAATAGAAAATATAGAATAGAATATAAGATATAAAGAGCAAAGAAAATACAGAATATAGATCTAAGAGAATAACATTGATTGCTCAGAATTTTAGAACATAAAGATTATAGATCGAACATTTTAATGAAAGTTAATATATGTAGTTTAGGGCTGTCTTTTATTATTATTATAATTCCCCATGCCAAACTGGCAAATAAATGTTGTTATTGCCAACTCTTATATAGTGAAATCTGTCACATATAGAAGTTCGGATTTAACCATACAAAGAACATGCTTAATAGAAAACTTAGGAAATAATATAGAACATACAGAGAATAGAACATACATAATATAGAATTTATAGAATGTAGGCCTACTGTTAAGATAACAAACAAAATTAGAATATTCAAATCGTAGAAACGGTCATTTTGGAATGTCAATATAATAATACGGCTGCTATCCATTAGAACGGATTAGACTAGAAATGAGACATTTTGAAGAAGAAATTCGCGTATTTATCATGTTAACCCTTCCCGTACCGACCTACTTCTATCTATGCTAACTTCAGTTAAGCTATATACGCGCCCGGGACTGTAAGGGTTAACAATCATATTATATAAATAAATAAATATGCTGATGTGATTAATAAAAAGCTTACGCGTTGTATCGAAAATTGTTGGGGGGAGGGGCTTCTTCTTCGTATTACTGTGGAGACCCCGTTTATAAAAAAAAGGAAAAAGTCCACAATTTAACGACATATACAATTTTACAACATCACAAACAAGAACAGATGACGGAGTTTCATTTGAGGTATTTAGTCCAACCCTTCAGTGAAGATTTGAAAGCTGTTACAGAGAGGGTAGTCATGGAGGCTTAGTCCAGTGTGTTTCACAGTCTAATGGCTGACGAAAAAAAAAGATAATTTTTGTAGACGCCGGTGCGTGCGTGTGGAACATGCAGTTTGAATTGATGACCCCGGGTACAGCGGGGCACTTGTTGGATGCGACCTGGCTGTGAGGACATTTCCACGTGGCGGTTCATGATCTTGTACAGAGTGGTGACTTTGCCTACCTCTCTGCGGTGTTGTTGGGGCTCAAGTTGGGAGTTTGACCATCAAAGCAGAGGCGCTTGTTTTAAGGGCTAGGGGAAATGTGACACTTTTTAACTAAATCTTCCTTTTAATCTTCCTTTTAATCTTCCTTTTAATCTTTCTTTTAATCTTCCTTTTAATCATACTTTTAATCTTCCTTTTAATCTTCCTTTTAACCTTTCTTTTAATCTTCCTTTTAATCTTCCTTTTAACCTTCCTTTTAATCTTCCTTTTTCTTTTTAAACACTTTGTCCTCAGCTTTGTTTGGTGGTTTTTAAGTCACGTGATGCGTCTATTGTATTTCACCAAAAGATACTCAAGCGTTGACAGTTAACTAAAATGCAATGACAAGTTCTGTTCAAGAGGTGTCTGGATGCATATATAATGCATATATTATGCGCTTCCCGCCTAAATGATTCCGTCTTTTACAATCGACCAAAAAAAAACAAAAAAAAAAACAACAACAAACAAGCTAAGAATAATAATTTACAATGCCAACATTTAAATAATAACACTAAGCCCACGCAATCCACGTGACTAAACCCACCATTTAAAAAATGTTCAAACCTACGTTAGTAGATTTACAAGAACCTACATTAGAAAAGTTTAAAACAACAACAACAACAACACGTTAATAGATTTACAAGAACCTACATTAGAAGAGTTACAAACAAACGCGTTAGAAGATTTACCGAGAAACTTAAGTTCAAATGTTTACCTTGTTTAGATTATATAATGTCTACTGCCTCCATAAGTGAAATACGAGGTATACGCCTTTGTACAGTCCACTGGCCAGTTCCACAGTGAAACGGAATCAATAATTTCAATAAAGCAAAGACAGAGTGTGTGGGAGGGAATATTAGTAAGAGTGTGAGTGAGCAAGAGAGTCTGAGAGAGAGAGAGAGAGAGAGAGAGAGAGAGAGTATGTGGGAGAGGGGGAGAGTAAGAGAGCTGGCGATAAACGAAAAAAGTGATTTCAAACAAAGTTAACCTTAGGGCTCTGGTAATTGTTAGCTATTGGGCTATTGCAAAAACATGTATACTCATCTCTATTTATCTATCTATCTATCTATCTATCCATCTATCTTTCTATCTATCTATCTATCTATCTATCTATCTATCTATCTATCTATCTATCTATCTATCTATCTATCCATCTATCTCTTGCCCTCTCTATATATATATATTTATATATATTCTATAATCTGTATGATCTATACGCTATATATTATAGCGATATATATATATATATAAGCTTTTATAATCTATCTATCTATCCATCGATCTTTCTATCTTTCTAACTATCTATCTATATATCCATCTATCTCTTGCCCTCTCTCTATATATATATTTATATATATATATATATATATATATATATTCTATAATCTGTATGATCTATACGCTATATATTATATCGATATATATAAATATATCAAATCGTCTTTCGAGACTAAGGAGCCAATGATGAGGATGATATATTTAAGCTTATATCATCTATCTATCTATTTATTAATTTATCTAGCTATTCATCTGTCTTTAGAAATGTCTCATTGTCTGTAGACCTGTCTAACTTTGAACAGTTCAAAACAAATTACACACCATTCACACATTAATCAGCTAGACCAGGGGTCGGCAACCTTTTGAAAAGTAGGATTTCCAATTCATTCAGCGTGCCAACATACTAGAAGTCATCCTGCTCTACGACTTAATTTTTTGTAGTAGGGGCTTGCATTGCCATTTTGGGACTATTCCGCGTGCCATTGAAAATCGCTCTGCGTGCCAAGTGTGGCACGGGTGTCGTAGGTTGCCGATCCCTGAGCTAGACAATAGATTACTTAACTTGTTCATAAACATTTTTTATGGAAAGCCAAAGTTATAAAACGTTAAAACAGCACAAAATGGCCGTAATATAATATTATAAAAATAGATTTAAAAAATCAAAAGTAATAATATTTTAAAGGAATACTAATGTAAGCGTAAATCAAATTGTGAATCATCTCTCTATACAGCAAACTTTAGAGCTTTTAACTTATCATACAACTTATATCTTAGCAATTTAATATAAGTTTTACAGACGTTCCTTCTAGATAGAAGATTATTACCTCCACTAGGGCCCAATACTCCTGCAGGGACGTCAGGGATCGCTCGACGGCAGGGATAGAACTCATGGCGTGTCGGTGGACAATCCGCACTCTCCATAAAAAGACAAAAATATTATTTGATTTCGGAGAAAATTTGGTGGGGGCTCCCTGCGAGAGTTAGACCAGGGGGCATAAGACAATTTGTATGATTTGGCTCTGTGGAACTACTTGCCTTAGACACTGAGACAAGATAATTTTTATTTTAAAAGAGTAGCCTAGACCTTTCCCTTGAACTAGTGTTTGTTTACCTTACTTATCCCTGCATCTGCCAATGAAATTTATATCGAGAGCAATAAAATACAATAAAAAAAACAATTACAATAAAATAATGACAATAAAATATATAAGGAGAGCCCACCGAGCATACTAAATGTAATAACATGGATACAAGCGCTATATAAATAACCACCATCGTAATATTATTTCGCGTTGATATATTTGTAATTCTATTTTATTGTTCTTATATACTGAACTTGTTTTCCATAATCTTCACCAGTTAATATTTTAAAAAAATTATAATTTGCTGCAAAGAGATTGCCTTGGGCCCTGGCTGTTGATAGATGGCGGGGTATGTGCGTTTATCTTAATATCTATTCCGAAACAGTGAGCAAGGGAAGTAACCAAATATATTCACTTTGACACAACATTAGTCTCCCTTACTTTACAAAATTTTTTATAGCCTAAGGGGATGTATTATTTTCAATCATGGGGCAGCTTACGAAATTTGATATAACAAGAGTGTGTGTTTCTTTACATTATTAATATAATAATGATCAAGAAAAACGATTTAAAAACTAAAAAAAAGATTTATGGGGGTCGGTGCATAAAATTATATGGGGTACGGTGGCCGTGCGGCATTACGTTTGGCTGGCGAACTGAAGGTGCTGGGTTCAAATCTCGGTGTAGGCTGGAGTTCAGGGCCAACACTGTTCTTGATCTACATCAATGACCTGGGAGACGGGATCCACACCAAGATTCGACTTTTTGCAGATGATACCATCCTGTATTCTCATATCGTCAGCCCAAATGATACTCTATATCTACAGGACGACCTCGATAAGTTGGAGACCTGGGAAACGAAATGGCAAATGGCGTTCAACGTTGATAAGTGCAACCTTCTCTCTGTTTCAAGAAAGATGACTAGGATCCCCAGCAGCTATACCTTGCATGGTCTCACTCATGAGAGGTATCAGATGCCAAGTACCTTGGAGTGAACATCACAGAAAACCTCCACTGGGGCACGCATGTCCAATCTATTGCTGCCAAAGCAAACAGAGCCTGCGCATTCGTCCATAGGAACCTCAAGGGATGCTCCACCATGATCCAGACCCATTGTTA